>DWEI01001193.1:0-17551 GCA_018245875.1 Mysoria ambigua | reverse complement strand
GATGTCACACGCAAGACAGGTATAACAATGGGTTGTTATATTTACGAAAATTTATTATTTTCTTTAAACGTTGAATAAATGGTAGTCTGTACTATAAAGAATTACAGTAAAGAAACATCAGCGAAACAAACGTGAGCCAAAGATTTGGCTAAGTCCGTGCCTAGTGTAATTTAATTTACCTTAAAAGGACTACACATAGATAATAAGTATAGTTCCGAGTAGCTCAGAGTAAGATGTTTTAATTAAGTCTAAGGCCTCGCGATAAATAACTGGCGTGGCGGGCAGTCGGGGCGGCACTAATTGCTAGTATATTTAATCCGGGAAAATACTACGGGCCCTGATTTCCATAAGCTTCAATTGTTCGTGTCCCTCCCCGTACCTGGCTGCGATTTAGTTGCGGACTCGCCCATCCGTGTTGACCTCCTGCGACCAGCGCTGAATGGCTAAGTTCGCATTTGGCTAGCTCGTTATTTACCAAACGTTTCAGCTCTGTGACGCCGATAGCGGATTAGGTGTACGAATTGTACTATTATTGTATATCCACATCAATTTCAGTGCGACTAATGAATTGTTAGGCAACTATTAAAAATATACGCTGGTTTGTCCGCCTCGTTGTCCGCGTTGCTTGCAAGCTTGCGCGACTTTTTAGGATCATATCCCAAGCGGTTATGCGATATTTCGCATCAGGCAATATCAGATTTTTCTGTTTTAGATTTTTTAGAAGTGATTCGGAGAATGTAATTGTGCCCGGTGTATCGCAAAAGAATCACCACCTATTCCACAGTGGGATGTAACTGGTGAAACATGGCCATGAAGGTACTACACTCCTCTGCCTACCTCTTCGAGGATTAAAGGCGTGATGTTGCGTTACGTTATTAAAGGACAATTAATATCAAAGATAATTATACAACATTTAAAACTTTAAAAACTAAATAACTATATATTAAATGTTTTACTGATTTTAATTGTATTTACGTACTATCTACAAATTGTTACCTATTCCAAAATAGTGAAAACATTTTTTTTTATAAGCTCCATTCAATTACGCAACAATTTATGTAATAGAAAAAAACAACATAGCTCTTCTTCATTTAAAAGAAAGTCGATTGTGCAGGCTGCTCACGCCGGCGACTCGTTTGCGAAGGTAACAATGTCGAGTGGGAAAGAGTTAAAAGGGCCTCGCCCAGCGCCGCTCGGCTCAAGGGCTCCCGGGTTTCCGTTACGTATCATTAACTTTGTTTTATTTTCACACGAAACCTCACCACATCTATAAGTTATGCATTTAAACGGGCAACGTTCCGTGCAACTTTACTGGCGAGTCACTATTGCTTATTTTGGCCGATGAGGTTGAATCAATTTGAAATAAAATCAATAATCTTTAGAGATCTTTGATTGAAATGTCCAGCTAAATACGGAAGTGTTATGTATGTAGAGTACGTTAAGGTTAGGTCGGTATATTTTTCGGTTAGTTGAAGAAGATTCAGCAAATATTTTTTTTGTTATTTCCTATTAAATATTTTCAATTAAAGTTCATCTTGCCTTGTTAAGGAAAAAAAATACTATCATCCAGTATTTTTATAGATTTTTATTGTAGTCATGGCCAAGTGATACGTTTGTGAAGATTACGTTTGATAATTAAATTACCAGGGATAGACCGAACCCAAGCGGGGTAAGAACGGACTATTAATGTAAACAAAAATAAAAATATGAAACTACTCATTATTATAGAAATTCCTTAAGTATATTTTTAAAATGGATGGAGTCGGATATTTTTCTAATGAAAATTTTACGCGTTACGTGCCTTTTTTAAAAAAAGTAATCCGTTCTTCCCCGGCAAAACGATGCATAAGGAAATTATTGTTCTCAAACATTTTATAGAAATTTTACTTTCGGCTTTAATGATCGTTAGATTCTCGCAACTTCCTGTAAGTGAGATCAAAATAAAACTTAGTAACTTCATAATTATGTTGTTACATGTTTTATTCAACTAAGACTGAGTTTGATTGCCTCGTTGGTGGTGTCGGTTGCATGTGCGATTGCCGATCAGGAGGTCTCGGGTTCGATTCCCAGATCGAACACTACATAATTTTCTATTTTAGAATTTCTAGTAGTAGTTCGGAGTCTGGATATGTGCCCGATGCATGGCAATAGGCTCACCACCTATTTCATAGTGGGACATAAACCTAACTTGTGAATCGTGGGTATGTTTTATATTCCTCTACCTACGCCTTCGGGGATTACAGGCGAGAAGTTACGTTTATGTAAAATTCAAATAAAAACACACAAATCAGATATCTATACGAGTATTTAGTATATTACGTTCACGATAAATGTACTTCATTTCTGAATCCTATTCCATGACTGTGCATATTTATGTCTAGCCTAACCATAAAAACGTGGCTCACGAAGAGGTAGACAGAGGATTTTAGTACACTCCTATTTCTCTAGTTAATATATTAATTATTTATGACGAATCCTATAATTGTAAAGGATGAAAATGGAGCCGGCGGCGACGGCCGCTGATAAAATCCTTGCGTCCTCAAAGGACCTGCTTTGTCAGGGCCTGACCTGACCCTAAGACGATCGCTGATTCATTCACGGTGATGTTTATGTTTATGTCACCTGAGAGCCAGTGTATCCCTCGTCTTCTCCTTACTTGTACCTAATCTGATGTCTTTGTCAGCGTTGCTTAGAGTACTGTGATGTCCGAAATTATCTTGGCTTTGGGCGTGGGATATTGCGTACCACTATTAAACTACTTTAAAAAACTGAAAAAAATCTACATTAGTATATATTTATATGTATATAAATAAGTAGTTTCCAGTTCTCCTGATACTTAATTTGGGATCAGATGGCCGTGTGCTGAGATGTCCTAATTTATTATTATAAGACACTATGCTAAAACTGCATCATAATATGTGTCTGCTTTATGGAGGTCCTGCCTAGCGCATGAGCTCGTAGCAGGTATCGTGCGAACAATAACCGGGGTCCATCAGTGAGACAGATTCGTTGCGATTCAAAAGGTAAATGTACAAAACGGATTACCGTCAAGTTGAATGACTGTCGCGAGATCGAACCGTTGTGTCGTTTGGCCGCGCGGCCGCGGCGAGCGGGTGCCAGTGAGTCGATCGGAATGCGGATTGGATATAAAACTCCCGTTTGTGACTCCCTAGAGAAAGTTAGATCAGCCGTTTTATAAACTCATTAAACGAATTCAAGCTTTATTTCCGTTCTCATGAACGTACTTCGACGTGAAAAAAATGTTATTTGTGTAATTACATAATGTTCGTTATAGCTTAGTATATAGAATAATAATGTACGATACTACATCAGAATATGATGTTAAAATAAAATGTAACATTACGCCTGTAATCCCGGAAGAGAAAGATAGAAGAGTTTAGTACTCGCTTACGATTCACCAGCTACGTCCTACTCTGGAATAGATGATGAGCCTATTACCATATATTGGGGCACAAAGAATAATATTAACATTCTCAAATCAGAAAAAGCTGCATTGATTATGTTTTAATTTTAATCACTGGCACCTTGTAAATAAATCTATAATAAAATTGACATATGTGAAGAAAACGTGCCAATGGTAGCTTGACATACTGCGTGTGTACATATAGACAATTAAAATAAATCAGCTTAACTGTGTAACGCACGCAAGCACGTAAGGTGCGTATTCGGTAATATGGCAGAAACACAACGTAGCTCGGCGCGTGACTGTAATATGCGTCATATAAAGTGGCTATTTTGTATTATTGTAATATACGACAAATTCTACGTAACACATTATGTAATGATTTAATACTGTTCGTTTGTTAAATTTGAATTGGCAATATGTTTTCATCAGTTCAAAAACTACAGGATACGGTCGACAATGTACTCGTGTAAGAACAAGAAATAGTGGCAACATTAAACGCGGATGTATACAAAAGTAGATGTAATAATGTCTTCATCTCGAAATGTAACTATTTATAACAAAATCGACATAAGTGAAAAAATAAATAAATACATAATTTTCTTATTATGATATCTATAGTATACGTTTGCTGCGTTGTCAACAGTGACAGAGCCATTATGTATTTTATGTGTAGGTATGCAAATAGACAAGTAGCAAAATTGAGACTGATACGGCGAGCATCGTAACAGTCCCCCGGACGACGATTTAGAGCAGCCAACTAGACAGTGACATATCATGGCTCCGAACTACAGACAGGCCAACGTTTCAACAACATCATTTATCTATTGATTCCCACCTCCTACTGCAACACAACCGAACCTTGATATTTAAAGATATATTTCGGAAAATTCGCGTAATTGAAACGAATGTGTTTTTTGTCCTTTCATGTGTATGTATAAAAAAAAACGAAACCTCTCTTATAGAAAGAAAGTAACAATACCGACTTGGCATTCATCCAAAGCTAAATTAGATAATGGAGTTTGCGTGCAAAAATATAGGAAACGGAGAACAAAGACAAATGGGGTCGACTTTGACTCTGAACGGTGAAATAAAATAACATGGAATAGATTCGAGGCCCACGCGTCGTGCCCTTGTGGCGGCGGCCCTAGGCACACTATCAATGCCTACATCAATCACTCACTGTTCCATTATTGGCATATTAAAACACTTTATTAATTACCATAATTAAGGTCAACGAAATTTGTAAGGTCAGGTTGCGTGGAACATATTTTATAGTTTTGATATTATTTGGTTGGTTTTATTTAATTTTTGTGATAGCAATGTTGCTTTATTTAAGACATTAACTGATAACGTACGATTTTTATTTTCAAAATTTTAATGTAAAGTGCATGAGCCGAAATTGGCATAGCATCGGTAATTCAGCTGACTCATTAACTTTGTATTAAGACGGTCAGTAGACTTTTCATTAGAGCAACATTGTTTAAATTTGCTTTATATTATCCTATATTGCTATACTGCTTATTATTATCCTCAAGCTGTACACCATATGCCTAACGACGTGGGCAGCGATCATACAATGCCATCCTATATTTATATTGACACTTCTGACTTGACCATCGACTAGTTTCTGACTAACCTATATGGTCAAGATATGAGCAGATATTTTATAAATTTATCATGGAGTTAAAATAATGACATTGTATAAACACGTTAATACGATTTCTGTTCGTTCATAATTGAAACAACAAGCTTCTAACCGCGACAAACATTGAGCCAATTAGTTTATCCTAATACTTTAGTTTGATGTTCTTATATACGCCGTCACTTAATCTGTCTAATGAAGTTGCAAAGTTCGTTAATACGGTTAGGGGAACTCGAACCCCACCGCAAACGAGGATCAAATACAATAAATTGAATATATTGAGATTAGTGTTTAAAAGCGTATCCATCATGCTCGGCTATGAGTTTATTAATTTACATTTTAATTGATATGTTCAAAAGTGTAACTATTTAAGGCAAGAAAAACATGATAAAAGAACAAAGCACTTTGTATTGTACAATATAAAATAACTATTGAAGTTGAATCCTTTTATCTTAACGACACATTGTGTTCTTCAATCAGATTTTTTCAGACAGTGTTGTTCAATGTGTTGTACAGTATGTTTTTATCGCTTTGGTTGTATTCGCAATGCTTAATTGTTTGTTTTTTGCTGTATTGTGTATTTATTGCATTAACAGGATTAAGATATTAATATTTTCGTTCAGAAAAAAAATAAACATACATCACATACAAGTACCAATATCTTTAAAAAAACAGCTAATATACACGTTAGACTCAATTAATTTGTAATTAGAATTCTAGCATGACATTACCTACGAGTATACCTATGTTAGATTTATAAAACTACGAATATAAGCAACATTTTGATACATATGTACCATTTTTTTTAAGATTCTGTAGGCAGAAAATGGAAGTATCGCCCTGTTTTATTTACTCTGTACCTAGTTTGTAGATAAACGCAAAATATTAATAGTGTCTTCGATCGATATCGATATCGACCCTTCTATCGTTCCACTACTGGAACATGGGTCTCCTCTCAGAGTGAGAGGCTTAAGGCCATAGTATGCCACGCTGGCCAAGTGCGGTTTGGCAGACTTCAATTCCCTTTAAATAAACTATATACGGTAAATATAGCGACCTACAATTTCAATACAAGTTTAAATAGAGTTCGTGTGAAAGACAGAAAAGTAACTATAAATCTCCTGGACCTATTTAAAAGAGGTAAACCGGAAAGGACGAACGAGAAACAAACAGATTGTTTTGTAGAAAAACAGAACACACTGAAAATTAGCGCGGGAATACGAACACACTGGAAATTAACGCGGGAATACTGATTTGGTGTTACGTTTTATACGCTGTGGGCATTCACAATGTACGTGGCGCGCTCTGGCGCTTTTAAATTCAAACAATTTTATATCCATGAAATGGGAGTGTTTTCATAACGGATGCGCGGTGCAGGATTTATGAATGTACTTGAAGATCATTTGGGTAAAAATGATCACTTTCTAATAGATACTTCATGAAGATCTTTACAATTATGCCATTCCCGACATTTTTATTTTTCTATTGTACGATTTGTCTTTCCTTACAGAATAAGAGAATAGTCAACTTTGCAATGCTGACCACGTGTATTGTGTTCGATTTTCCAAGTGGAATGCTGTGAGACCTCTTGGCAATCATTATTCAACTATTTTAATCACCTTGAACCTTTAAGGGTCTGATAATTTATCGTAGCTAATTAGATATTCCGGAAAATCATGTTTCAGAAAATGTAATTACGGTTATATCTTGCAGGACACAGATTGGTATTATATAGGGATACTGATTTTTACGAAAATGTTTGATGCAACCTTAGTAAATGTATCTATAAAATCATTGCCTCGTAAATGCGGTCGTGATCGTTTTCTAATTTTTTAATCTAGTTTTTTATCTATCTAGTTAATCTAGTTAATCGTTTTTAATCTAGTGTCGGATTTTGTCATTTTAATTTTCTTGTAGATTTGTCTCAATGTATCTAATGTGTGGCGATATGCTCGCCTTCTATTCCAGCGTGGAATACGAACGTAAGTGGTGAACCGTGGGAGTGAACTTCACTTCTGTGCATACCTTTTCAGGGAATACAAGCAAGATGTTATGTTTACAAAAATTATAATCAATGGCAAGGACCTACTAGCGATGGAAAATTAAGGCTTTATCTTGCAACGTTTTTAACATGTGAAATACAAATGCAATTTAATTTTTGTCCACTGTATGTTCCGCTTAAGCTTGAAATCACTGCTGGCAACGCTGAAGGTTTAGCTGCGAAATATATTTTGCAAAAAATACTCATACTTTTGTGTCATATATTAAATAAAATCCTGCAGCAGTAGAAGCAATTTAAAACGAGCTTCGCTTGCGGTTTCGCCCACGTGACGGCGTAATGCTTCTTCTAAAACCTCCCCACTGAACGGCAATTACCAAACTGAGTCACAGAATGTATTTCGATGAACAAATTTCATATTTGATTATGTAGTATTTTTTGTCCGATCAATAGTTTTATTTTATTCAAGAATCAATTATTGTATAAATAAGACAGATAAATAACCATCAATATACGATGTGAATGGCGAATAAATCAAACGCGCAGGACGATCAGAACTAAACTTGGATAAGGAGACCAAGTACTAGCTGATGGGAGAATATTTGAAAGCGACATGCCAGAACGAATGCAGTTATGTCGCTAAAGGAAATATATCAGAAGGATAGAGGCAGGTAATTTTGACCTTCGATGCTCATTATATAAAGGACAAATCGTGATGATATAATAGTAAAAATAAAGATTAATTATTGTACTTTGGGGTGTATGAAATGAGCATACTCCCTCCCCCCTCCTCCCCATTGTGTCAAAATATGAACACATACTGCCCGGCACGCCCTGGACATTGTGACTAATCTTTTCACCACGATGACTGATCACTCTCGATCGGCTATCGACTCAGCAAATAAGATTATACATCCCTAAATGATAACTTCGCGAGACAAATTCAAACAAAGAACTTTTAAATCTTAAAACTATATTTAAAATGAAGTCACAGATAAAGTTTTAGCATATTTTCTGCTTCAAATTGCAGGCAGTAAGTTGTCGACAATCTTGTTATTATGTCGCAGGAGTGTTCTTTTCTCAGACCTGTAGAAGTTGAACGAAAATTTAAATCGTAATTGCTTTAATTAGTTGCGACTATTGGAGAAGTTGGATACTTTTACAGTTTACTTCAGATTAATAGACTTTGTTACTGACCGGACAATTTATCCGGGTGGTATTAGTTCCTAGCATTTTCTATTTTAACAGAATCTAAATATAAAAAAAACAGGTTCTATCCATAAGAAAAAAACGTAATGTGACGCCTGTAATTCCCGGCAGAGTAGTGTCCTGTACTCCCACGTGCGGCCAGTTACGTTTACGTTCAACGGTGTAAGGAGAAAAAGATCGATTTCTAAGAAAACGTGAACTTGCTACGCTCGCACATCTATTCACACCTGGCCTATCGATCTATGATTAATCGCCGCCCCAAAAACATATTAATTAAAGCAATTACTGCTAATGACTTCTCGACAGAGACGTATGATTTTATAACATACACGGCTAAAACCGACCGGACTAAATAATAAGTCCGTGATGTTGGCAACAATGATTTATTATATAGCTTTTCTCGACCGCCCGAATGAACCGCATGAAAAATGATCTCGGTTATTGCTTCCAGCAACCCTGCACTTGACGCTTTGTTTAAGCACAAATGACTCACACTATGAAGCCGCCATATGAACCGACTTCATGTTTTTACTATGCTTTTATAAGTATTGCGCTAATGCCGTCGAGTGTCATATTTAGTTTAGTATATTTCCTTGACCGACACGCTGTCATCCGTGACAAATCGTTTGCCTCTATCTCGTTTATACCAAAAGTTCCGCTGCGAGCCCGTTTTTATAACATGTATTATACATAGATTCTGGAATTGATTGATTATTTGCGTAAACAAAGAAGATAATCTTACCGCACACTCGAATTGAAGTATTTACTGCTAAATTTTGATATCCCATTTAATCTTAAATAGAGTTAATGTTGCGTTGTAGATGACGTCAAGATACGCATCAGTAACAACAGACTTATATTTAAAATTAATATATTACCTATATCTCTATTATTATCATAATTACTTTAAGTACTTAGCATTACTTACATTAAGTACTTAGCATATTAGTTTTCGTATATAATTATGTTAAGAAGTCGTCATTCATTTTCGAGAAGGATGAGAGTAATTTTTTTTAAGTCTACCAACAATTAATACAATAGTTACATGCCGTTAAATGTAAAAACATACGATACTTACAAACTAATTGAACAATCAGTTAAAGGTAAACACTGCATGCACATTTAACAAGCTGCAATTACTGTTGGCGTTCCCTACTTAACACTACTATTATTTACTAGTACAATTTAGGTTTTAATGATATTAACACACTCAATAATACAATTTTGGATTTTTATGTTATATATAGTATTGAGGTATCACTTTAGAAGTTTATTAAGTAGGAATCTGCGATATTGAAGGAAAAATATCTTTAGGTTTGCTGGAGAATAAAATATTAAATGCCTTGCTTAATCTGGGGACAGGGGAATTTCTTCCTAAAACCGTCGAACGGTATGGGAGGACGAACAGTGCGACAGACTGACGTGGTATATTGCGGGGAATGTTAAAGTTAAAGAGTCTGAGCAATTGGGGACAATTTATACGGTTGTTGTGAATCTTATATAGAAAGATAAGGTCCAAGTATTGCCTTCTTTTATCTAAGGAGTTCATATTAAAATAGTTAAGTTTCTCTGAGTAAGTCAATTTTAGTTATTTAAACATTTATCTGTACAAAAAGGACCACGTTAATTTAAAAATAAGTACCTAATTCAGATTACAACAGAGCCGTATGGTGCTAGTACTCGTGAAGAGGACGAGGTATGCTCGCCGAGCGTAAGTCACAGAAGGGTGGTAGGCATCAAAACTTTTCTAATACCGAGGAAGGAAATTATGTACTCATTCAGCAAAATCTTCCCGGCTATTTATTATATTCTACGAAAAAAGTTACTGTATAGCTACAACTAAACCTAACAATTTGGAAAATATACATTTTTTTTAATTCAGAACAATTTTTATGAACGTCCACTTAGTTAACTCATAATTCATTGAAATTACTTAAGATCACACATGTGATGTGTCTTTAAACACCTAAGATTTTTTTTTAAAACGGCTTGTTACTGTTTACAAAGATTTCATGTTTTTGTGTATTAAATAATTGTTTGGTAAGAGTTTAGTCGAAGTTTACTATAAAGATATAAGCGTTATATTACACTGTACCCTCTGCTGGGCTACTTATACTGTGATAGAACATTATGAGCTATTCTTTAAGGCCGATACGGTCGTTTGAACACGACAGTCCTCCCTTTTATGTGCTTAAGTTTTTAATATGAACAGGATACATAATGTTTATCGTCTTGGCCGCCGCTATTTATTTTTCGTGAAAATAAAAAAAAACGTGAAGTACAACATGACATATGATTTTAATATTCTATCAAATTCTTATGAAAAAACATCGAATGGCGAAACTTGTGTAAAATATTCAAATATATATACAAGAGATCACGCTTGTTTCCTGACCAGGTTTATTCAATTATTATTGTAATTTTCCAAGTGATTACTTTAATTAAACCATAAAACGTATATTGGTTGATATGCCGAAACCTGCGCTCCTTAGTTTGAAAATAATGTTCTAGAAAGAGATTTATTTATTTTGTATGATTGTACGTAATAATATAATGAAAACGTTATAAGCAACGGAAAACATTAGTATTTTTTTTGGAGGCGCAATAGCATAATTGTCACTCCAATCCAAGCGCAGAGTGCGAAGCGCTTGTGATAAGGGTTTCTTTTCTCGTCGGCGCCGGAAATTAATTGTCACCGAACGGAAAATAGGGTGAAAGTCCAATTAATTATTAGTCACTTCATTTATTTAATCCGGGGGCCAGGGTTTCTTTCTGATATTAATGCCCGAAGTGCCAGGCTGATTCCAAGTACCCTTTAAGAGCACTTAATTATATTTTTTAGTTGGCACTGGCCAAAGTTTAGTGTCATCGAATTGCTAAGCCCCTATAATTACTCAAAGATATGTCAATATGAATAAAGATTTATTGCATCAACATAACTACGAGTACGTTCTTCGAATAGCAATATTATTAGCCACAATTACAATGTCCCTCTGGGAACAAAAAGGTCTTATCATCAACTTTTGTGTCTAAACAAAAGTTTCCCTTCAAATAGGCAAAAGTTTGAATGAAATGACTCACCTCGCGGCGCTTTGTGCCATCAACTGCAATGCTTCCATCGTCTTTCTGACATGCTATAAAAATAATATTCAGCTAACGATAACTATGATCACGTAACTGTATCGTAAAGTGTGATTGACAAACTTGATAAAAAAATGTCAACATATCAATTCTAAATTAAACAATCCTATGTATAAAATCCTGCGTAGAAATAATACAATATAAAACCCACTATAAAATCTAGTGGCGCGGTAGAAATGTACCGGACGAGAGATCCATCGGCTGGTTTACCAATTACCTTTCTATTTTCTACTTTCGCGACTCGAAAAGATAGATGTTACGGCCGGTTTACGGGATTGCGCTGACAATTGATCTAGCGCACGATTGCCATTGAAAGCACAATAAATATTATTTTTATTCATTCCAATAGTTCGATATTTGTTTTAAATAAACTATACGATATTGGTAATAACAATAAACTCGCAAATTATATGTAATATATATGAAACGTGTTTATAATTACGCTTTATACGTGTAATATGGGCAAAAAATATAATGCGACATGATTATCATTTTTGTCACGCAACTAAGTTTCAATCAATTGTAATATAATCAAAATGAATATTAATTCGTCTTTCTTTATGGACAGTCAACAACCAGAACGAGGCCCTCGAGGGTATTCGTGTTTCGACGTATTTGACCTATGATGACACCTATTCGGGCCACTTCCTGGCCTACACATATGTTCGGGAGTACCTACCTGTGCCAGCTATCACCGACCGCGTCAAAAACATAACTTCCAAGACACGCTCGTGTCGTTGGCTTTGCATAATGTAGTTGTAGCGAATGGCGTGTGGTCGTTCTGACACGATAAGCTCTGTTTTCGAATCCTGTCTTGTAATGTACTTTCAAAAAAGTAGGTAGTGTAAAATAAGCTCTAGTGTTGAGGGGTTACGGGATCCAGTCAGTAACATTTTTGTTACTGTGGTAATAAAAGTGTGATTTTATGATAGAACTTTCTACGTCTGACAAACATTGGAAAGGTCACCAAGAGTCAACTGGTTGAAAATGCTACTGGGCATTCTCCTCCAAGTGACTGTACCGGTACGAGTCATTCTATTGTAAAACGAATAAGAATAATGAAAAAAAATAAATGAAATATATAGAATGTAAGATATGCGAAACAATCTTCAAAAGCTATTCATGACACTTATAACAATGCTTTCAAACGTGTGAGCTAAGTAGAAAGTGCTTGTACTTTAATATTTTATAAAGATTTACGTTAGTTTTTTTATCTGTGTGGAAACTTTCATCTCTGTACTGTATCCATAATGAATAATGTATTTGTTACATTAACTATTTGATTAATTCGCTTACCAATCGACGTAAGTGACTAAATTTCATTATGTTATAATACACAGTCACGATACAAATACAATTAATAAGCGACACCCAATAATCTAACCGAACAAGTCTCAATGTTACGATAGTTCAGAACTGAAGCTACGTCCGGATATGGTTCCTAATAAGGGGGTCCACATATTAAGTGAAGAGGTAAAGTAGCTGGTAGTTAGAGAACACATGTAGGTGGAATAAAGTGATGTACTCTTCTGGAGAGGCGTTTGTTCAGCAGTAACGCGAACAGCTTAGTGATAATATTACACTGAATAGCGGTAATCGTGGTGTGACGCAGCTTGCCTTGGCGCGGCTATAAACGGCGTAGGCGGTACAAGAAGCCGTACTCTGCGATCCGCAACCCGTATGCCCAGCGTGGGGGTAGTGGGCAAAACCTCTCTATAGGGAGGCCTATGCGTTGCAATGGATTTACACATGATGACAGTGAACAGTTTTTACAGAATTCCTTAATATGATTATAATTATCATTAGGAATGTACATACGTTCCTCTGCCTACCTTTTCGGAGATTGCAGGCGTGAACTAACGTTTAATTTTATTATAATTCGGACGGGTGCTGTATTAACTGAAGGCGAGACGAGCCGACCGCAAGCGTGGCGCGTTGCAATCGCCCGACTTTATTGCAACAAGGAAACATTTGTTACATGTTAAAAGCTCTTTTATGTCTATACGGCTGCCAACCGTCTAATACACTAGAAATGTATACGAAATAAGTGTGCAGTACGAAAAAGGGGTTTGCATTAATTTCCTTAGAAATGTCTTTTTTCAAACACCGTTAAGGTTCTTGCAAGATACATATATATAAAAGTATATGGTTGTAGAATTATTGAGTTCGATTTAAAGTTATGCCCGTACCTTGTTAACTTAGTATATCAATGTAACTGGAGGAATTATTTGGTCCAAATTAGGTACCTACCCTGAAAACTCTGTAAAGTTTCCACTAGTTACTTAAGATCTCAGATTGCTTGCAAGATCACACATCGTAGTACAGCAGTACTACGAGCTATGGCCCGAACTACATTTATAATCTTATAATTACATCTGTTTAAACAAATATTACTGACCAGATATTATGTGCTGAGTGTTGCTTGCTTACTCCGTAAAGAGTTTGGCACCACGATATTATATACTCATACATTGGGTTTAATTGCTTATGCTAGTATACTCACTGTATCTTCTTAAGAATAACATTATTTAACCATATACTTTTCGAACTTAAATAAACTTTAATATGCCGCGCCTTACACTGTACAATTCCACCCAGAAATAGCAATAAAAATAAATTTTATTTTCTATGACTCTAGTTTGCTTTTAATACTTCAGGGACACTCGTCTCCCTCTGGGGTTCCTTCCGTTCCCCTACTATTATTAGATTTTCGGATCCGCGAATACAAACTTTGTTTACCATTGAAAAGTCAAAAGTGTTATAAGCTCTGCTCTTCTCTTTATATGCGTGTGTTGTATGTAAATGTTATTGTATTGCAGGTCCTGACTCCAATAAAATACAAAGGGGGTAAGATATGGAAGGGACAACGCTGGCATCGCTGCAGCGCCACTACCGTTTTTATATCGTGGTTAGAGTACGTTTCTTTGATCAAATGTATTATTTAATATTGCTGGGGACCTGTAGCTACGTTGTCGAATAAACTAAGAAAAATTGTATTAGTGCACTTACATTGTTTTTTCGACTCCCCGAGTCCCCCCCGTAATTGCGAAAGGCCTGAAGCATACTTCACCATGATGCAGTGTTATTCATAATATCTTTATTTAAAAAAAATATTCATAATTTATTGACATAAAATACAACAATTTTGTGATTGCTTGATTGTGGTCTATTCTTTAATTCATACGATAAATATAAACCAAGTACCCGTATCCGTGTTCGTATTCAACCGGAAGCCGTGACCGTCAGTCATCAACCTGGTCAGTCATCAACCATATATTACATCGAAATAATAACTAAAAGTTGCTAGTTGCTACTAGTTGGTACTAATCGTTAGATAATTGCTACCTATGATTTAAAAGAAATAAACTGCTTTTTAAGGTGACAGCCATTCTGACATCAGGATGGCTGGTCACCTATCCAGTTAGAGCAATCTGCGCAAATTAATCGAGTTTTTTTTTGTAACCAAAAATTGCTACAAAATTGCCACCTACATGTACTTATTTATAGACCTCATAGCTTTAATTTTAGCTTAGATAAAATTATATTAACAATTACGTTAATAAAATTTAGTTTATACGTAACATTTCGCACCGATTTATCTTATATTGTTGATTTCAAAAACATCTACGAAGATATTACTTTGAAAGTAAAAAACAATTAAACTATCTAATTGAGTAATATTATTTCGAAGGAAAAGTAATTAGGCTCTTATGAAATTTTTTGCGCCTTATTTCATGGAAACATTTCCTTCCCCGTAAATTGAACAGGGCAAGTTTATGTCATCGAAACTGGATTCCTTTAGAGATAATCATAAAATTAAGTGGTTCTTGGTAGATATGAGGTAATTGTAATCCAGATCTCAATTCAATTACACTCTTAAATATCATAAATGGTCTCCAGCGCGTTGCTTTTAATTGACATTTTAAGCAGAAGAGAGCGTAGAACCAATTCGTAAAAAAAATTTAAAGTTATTTCAATACAGAGAAAATATTATATAACAACGCACCATGCATAGATCAAAAGTATTTTCTGCTGAGGGCCAACTATTTCATATAATATTTCGAGCAATTATAATTAATTTAAATTATCGTAAATGTTTTAATGAATTTTCGCTTAAAATATTTTTGCAGAGCCTGATAATATGATACAGTGTCAAAATAAAACACACAGCTAGTTATATGTGTGTTCTGTTTACATTCAATTTGGTTTTTAATCAAATAATATTTGTACTTGATTGTTGTGATTACAAACGTAGTTGTCGATATCACATTATTATTTTTAAAAACATCAAGTTTGACCATTGTGGAGGCCAAAAACCTATACAACGTACACAATGAATGTTTTATTTTGTTAAATTTAACCTATTTGTACTACAACATAATAATATTTTAACTTTTGTATAAACTTCAACTACTATAAATCTTCTTTTAATCCGCATGCGCAATAGTTAAACAAATTGCATATAGATTGCCCTTTATCTATTCATATATAAATTTTCAATGTATTATTACCTGTATTCCCAAACATTTGAAACAAACATCATGCCTATCTTTCTTTCGGATAGTATTGTATAATCTGGGGTGGCAATAGCATAGTTCACCCGAGGCCGGCATTGTTCATTAGCCCAAATGGATCGTGAAATGTTAAGAACAAAATTGTAATAATTTCACCGAATATAAACATTGAGACAACAATGGAGGTATAACTATCACTGCTACAAGCAAGTTATTCTCATTAATTTCGAATTGTTCTCTTATTTAGTAAATTTAAAATGAAAACGTAACAATGAATTGAATATTGTAAAAAGCGAGGTGCTTCGTTTTTATATTACCTACTTGAAGTAAACAGCCTCTGAATGAACGAACGATCGCGGCTCGGGGTCTGTGCTCGTTTCTTTCGAATGGAGAACCTTTGTTCGCCGTGAAGTTACCACGGACTGTTGCTTTTAAAACTTTAAAACTCAATGGAAAACAGATGTCACTTACGGCCTTCGTACTTTTGGCAAATTGAATATTTGCCCCGTGGACACATTTAAGTCGAACAGAACAAAGTTGGGCGAGCAGCTTGGGCAGACGATCGGAAACACTAGTTTTCTTTGTACCCGAGTGTACAACTGAGCACAATCAATATTTAAGTAATGGCAAGTTCATATTTCCATTTCATTACAATTCTGTGGGAATTTTTAATATTTAACACGATTTAAGAAAAAATAGAAATACGAGTAGAAAATAAAAATTTTCAATCCCTTAAACATGGTGGCACTTATAAACAACACAATTTTAAAGTTTATCAGAAATTATAAATAATATAGGAACATAAGAATAATTTATTTTTCTATATCATAATAAATTAACAGATTAAGGCTTTATAGAAATATGAGCTATTTAGAGAGTGAAAAGTCGTATAACACAACATCTTTTGTCTTTCCAAAAACTTGCAAGAACAATATTGGTAATGTTAATATATGGATAAAACAGTTTTTGTAATCACTTTTGTAATAATTTTGCAAATTCGTATCGTATACAAACATATTACATTGGATAATTATATTTCAGTTTCTATATTTTACTATATAGCAATAGGCACATCGCCTATTCCATTGTGGGACGTAAAACATAACTAGTGACACGTAGGAGTATATATAACTGCACTCCTCTGACTACCTCTGCGAGAATTACAGGCGCGATATTAAAGTTTATTACGAATATTATAAAATATTCCTCCAAATATTTGTTCCTTGGACGCCGCTGTGAATATATGTAAACATATTTTTGATGTGGGTAGTATTTCCTAAGTAGGAGAGAAAATTCCACTACCGTTGAGATAATCAAATTGCAACTTAATAGAGAATTCAAAGTTTTAATTGCAAGCTATAAAGTTAGAAATTTTAATGAAAAATTATTAGTTGAGGAAGATAAATGTAAACTAGCGTCAACTAAAACGTAACAAACGTGTTTATTTAAGAAAATTGCAACTACTCGTAATGAGAGAATGATTACGCTTTATTTAAGAAAGTGGCAATTTTGTTCAAAAAACCAAAAAAAACGAAACTTCATGCTTGTAATCCCCGAAGAGGTAGGCAGAGGAATGCAGAACATTCCCACGATTCACCGGTTACGTTTACGTCCCACTA
>DWEI01001192.1:0-17554 GCA_018245875.1 Mysoria ambigua | reverse complement strand
ATATATTAAAATTTCTTTTAACGCGTTGCAACGATGCATGGTAGTATTACTGTTTCTATTATTAGTATTATTCTCTCGTACGATCACGCCGGGTCTCTCCCGGGGCAGCGCGAGGGCGCCGACCAAACCCGGCCGTCGGTCTGTCGCGATCGACGGACGACGGTCTAATTTCCATTAAACCAACTTGATAACAATTAATACACCACGCTTACGCGCTTGAGAGAACTTGCCGACGGGAATGTTTGATGCTTCCTATTCTGAACAATATATATTTAGTACGGTGTTGGTGTTTAATATTCACATACTTCATAGTTGTTACATCATGTGAACGTGCTCGCTTGCCTCTTCATTTGCCTGCCATTTCACAGCAGTGACAGTTTGTGTATTTTGTGAAGTCTTTATTCTGTAGTTTCTTTTATTTATTTGTCAGTAGATTTTTGTTATGATTTTGTCTAGTGATAAAATCATTTTCACTCACTAGTCGTGTGTTGGTTGGATTCTCCATGTGACACGTTAAAAATCATAAGAATACACGAAATTAACGTGTTTATAAGTACATGTAAATGTTTGTAATTTTACATGTTTTTGGAAAATTTAACGTACATCCGTGCAGCTTCAATGGGATTTTTATTAATTATTTTCTTATTTGCAATTGGCAAGTTAAAGTGCGTTTTTAAAGTGATTTTATGAATTTAGTATCCTATGTAATAATATATGGAATTGATTATGATTTAGCAGTTTCAATGATTTTCATTATTAATGATATCAATCCCGGAAGCCGATGTACTGTAGGCTGAGAGCTTGTACAGCGTTCACGTCCTATGAGGAGCCCGCATCGATTTACATTAAAGAAAATACTTTACAGTACTGTATGCATGTTAACATAATCTAACAATTTAATGATATGCTAGAAAACTTTTATAACATTAAATGTGGATGACGTTATTAAGGATATTTTTGTTTTGAATGGAATTTCTTGGATTTAGGAACTTTCCGTTTTACATTCAATAATTGAACTGATTATGTATTTTTTTTTATTTTGCTCATAATATTCTGGTCATGTTATTTAAATAGTAATTTAGAATCGATACTCCGAATCACTAGTGCTAGCCAACCGAAGCAACTCGTGCCTTAATAGTGTCATCCTAATCATTTACACACGAGAATAATATAAAACGCGTAGACACACCGGTGCATGTAGACGTAGAGAGAGCCACCGAACTGTCCGCCGGCGCGGCGCCAGCGTGGCGCCGGCGCGGCGCCGGCGGGCAGCGCGGGCGGTGTGTGATGTGCGCTCCCGCGCCAGAAGTCGGACTCGCTGGGCAAGCTGTACGAGATGGACGACGCGCCCGAGCGGCGCGGCTGGGTGGAGCGCCTGCTCGCCTTCATGGACGAGCGGCGCACGCCCATCGCCGCGTGCCCCACCATCTCCAAGCAGCCGCTCGACCTCTACCGCCTGTACCTGCTCGTGCGCGACCGCGGCGGCTTCGTCGAGGTACCTGTGCCGGCAGCCGTACCGACTGCTGTAGCGACCTCTACTGACATTAGTGGATCAATTTAATTTCAATTTATTGTATGAAAATAATTGAACTTGCTTATGAAATAAACATATATTGTTAGGTTAGCGTTCAAATTAGTGTCGCTGATTGCTATTATTACATAATATTTAATGAAAAAAATATTTCGTTGAGACTTGAGACTAGCCCGACCCACTTTATTTGTAAGGTTATGTAGAATTGTAAGAAAAATGTCATTTTTATGCTGTACATTGCAGGTGACGAAGAACAAGACGTGGAAGGACATAGCGGGCATGCTCGGCATCGGCGCGTCGTCGTCGGCCGCGTACACGCTGCGGAAGCACTACACCAAGAACCTGCTGGCCTACGAGTGCCACTTCGACCGCGGCGGCATCGACCCGCAGCCCATCATCAACCAGGTCGAGGCCTCCACCAAGAAGAAGAGCGGCAAGGCCAACAGCACCGCCAGTGCAGGTGAGCACCGGCCGAGTGCTGCCACGTTACTACTTAACATTCACAATTCAGAAACTCATCTTATCAAACAAATAAAGATGTGTGTTACTTTGGTTATAGCAACTAGAGGGCCAATTTGTAAAATAACATTTGAGTCTTGTTTGGTTTTACATTTGATAACTGTGTTGTCCAAAAATGATGCAAATCAACGAAGATCATTTACTATGTCTACCTTTAGAATGTGAATATTAAAATAGGTTTAAGCTGTTTTAATCGATGATATACGTGAGGTACGACAGCCGCAAGTAACGGCGTGCGCTGTGCGCAGGCTCGTCCAACTCGCAGGAGTCGTTCCCGGGCGGCGCCGCGGCCGGCGCGCCGCTGGACGGCTACGCCGCGCCCTACGCCGGCTACCCGCCGCCCGCGCAGCCCGCGCACCCCGCGCACCCCGCGCCGCCGCAGGGTGAGCGCGCACGCACGCACCCGCACACACGCACGCACACGTACACGCACGCACACACACACGAATTGAAAACTTTTACAACGAATAATTGAGTCGTTTGTCGTTGATAGAAAGTTTCGGGGAATTTAGAATCGATGTAAATATACTACAATCTGAAGTAAATAATACATTATAATGATTAAATTAAACATCGATAAACGTATAGTAATATTTTACGTGGACAGAAACGTTAACATATAGCTTGTCAGTCGAGTGGGAAAGAAATAGTGCTGTAAATAAATCGGTAACGAAAAAGCACTTTTTGATGCACAAAACACTTGAGCTTTTTAATCATTGTCGTGAATTGTGATAGAATTAATTTGTATTAGATTTTTTCAATCATATGATATTTTAAAACAATTTTATTAAAAGGGCCATTTGCACTTTTAAAAATATCTCATCGCACGGTCAAAAACAATTGCCACTGCAATAAAGAAAAGAAACAAACTGTAGATAAAATTTATATAAACAAGAGATATATTTTATGTACACCGTACATAATATTAGTCATGATTCAGTATATAAGACTTATAAGTTTAAACAAATGTGAAAAACTTTTTAGCTATAGATGTCATAGAAGCTAGTGAACTTGATGTCATGAACATGAACACATTTTAAATTGACATTTTTTTATATATTAAGAACCTAATTTTCAACGTCTGTGATGAAATAGAAAGAAAAACGTGTGATTGTGAATGAGATCAATCGCTTTACTAATAGAATAGCAATAGCCATAGTTTCGGACACCGCGGCACTTGTAACATACGGCACCCGCGCGCGCCGCGCCGGCGCCGCGCGGCGGGCGAGCGCCTCGGCGAGGGCAGGACGCCATGCTTGTTGTTATTATTTGTGCGGTCCGATTAATATTTCGCTCGTGTTGCGATAACACCCGCGTGAAATTCACATCAGCTAACCGGTCATCTATCGGGCTGAATAACGCTTGCCACTAACCTCAACTAAAATAGCACCCCGCTAGTGTGACACTCATCATTGCTCCGATATTCATGTTTTGTTCGATTATTTAGACGCGTTTAAATTATCACACTAGTATTTTAATGTTCAAGGAGCCGCCTTACATTATTCGGTCGGCCGTTTCAATGGTGATTGTCACATGGCATCCAGCCTGTACAGAATTCTATTGACACTGTCCACGTAGCGATCGAACACGCAATAAGATAATACGGGACGAACCGGCGTGAGACATAGACACGTGCCACTGTCGCCTCGCCTGTCGGGAGGGGGGCGGGGGGTGCTCGTGCGGCGGCGGCCGGCGCGGCGCGTGCTCAGCGTGGTGTGTTGTAGGCGGCGGTCCGGGCGCCGACAACCTAGCCGCCTCCAACCCGTTCGACGAGCCGCCCGGCCCGCGCAGACCGCCAGGTACTCACGCACGCCCTCCCGCCACCGTCTCCGCCGACACTTGTGGCTGGTATCTAACGATGGGGCTTGAATCTATTCCGCTTGCGACGACGGGTGTGACACAAAAATTGGACAAAAACTGGTTCTATGCACGATATCTTTGTAATTGTTTATATCGGGACCGGAGGAAATTTCATAATGATCAAATTTAGTTTTCTAATAGAAGGAATAATATTATACATCATATTATACAACAAAAAATGAAAATGATATTCAATAGGGGGACCCGATAGTAACAGATAAAACGTGGAAATATATATCCGTCCTGTCTACCTCTTGGTGGATTAGAGTCGTAAAGCGATGTTTATGGAAGTAATTTCCAAATTGCAAAGAGCCACCGTCAATATAAAGTACTGTCACACTTAAATTCACTGTCACACACGCCAGCGGCGTGCTCGTCTCACGTTAACGCCTAGCCTGCACGGGGGGGGGGGATCATCTGACTGTATATTTGTATGTAACTAATGTATGCGATATGTTGTGTTTAACGAAGCAAGTGTACAGTATAATCATTAACACGATGTCCATTATTGGACTGTTGATAAATAAATGCTGCACAAAGTATTATTTCAACCCCGCATGATTTGACATTTGAGTATTAATAACTCGCATTTATGTATTCTATTGTATTGAACAAAATACATGGCTTTATTTAGCTGACAGGAAATTTATTAAAATATATGTTGTTTTAAGTATGTTTTAGTGTTAGTGTTTTATACTTTTGTTATTAATAATTGATTCCATTATATTTTTTGTACAGAATATTTTATTTTATGAAGAAGCATGTTTTTTTTTGTTGTAGAATTTGATATTGTTATGTGCTTAGAAAAAGCTGTAGCAAATTTTGGAGCATTATGTAGGATTGTTCGGTGTTGTTTTGTTAAATCTTATTTATTCATTATAATCATTGGTACTTTTTATTCTTTTCAGGTTACCAACAAAACTATGGTTATGAATATGGGACCCCATACCCGTCCAATAGGCCCGTGTATCCACCTTATGGGCCCGAAGGTGACAGGTGAGACGTTTTGTAAACGCTATTCATTTTTTGTGATACAATTGTTTATATAGACTGGATCATGTTTATTGAGATGTAATTTAAAATTTGTCTCATTTTGGTGACATTGGGTTTCTGGTCAAGGAAATATTCTATGACAATAGGGTGTAATTAAAATACAGCAAAGAGGAGCATTTGTAATTGAGTTATTTATTTAATATATAATTTCAAAAAAAAGTTTCCATGAAGAATTTAATCTGGATTTAATGTTTCTATTCGAAATTGTCTAAGCACAATTTTTGTCAAAGCATATTTGCTGCTATTATATTGTTAGTGTCGCTATAAAATATTACTACAAAGGTTTGTACTCACCAATGTATATTTTGTGTTCGGAGCGCAGGGGGTACGCGGCGGGCGGCGAGTACCGGTACGGGTACGGCGGCGGGTACCGCGCGGGCGCGCCGGCGCCGGCCGGCACGCCGCCGCCCGCGCAACCCTACCCCGAGTACTACCGCGCGCCGCACCCGCACCACCCGCCGCACCCGCACCCGCCGCACTCGCCGCAGCAGCCGCACGCGCCGCCGCACGCCCCGCCGCACGCGCCGCCGCACCAGCCGCCGCACGCGCCGCCCCATCCCGCGCATGAGGTACGACGCATATCTTATGCAGATTACACTAATATTGTTAATGTACCTGCCCGTTAAAAACTATTTTACATTATCGAATCATTAGTTTCGGCGCCTTTTTGACTGTTATTGGAAAGTGAGAGTGATCGAATTTGTTGAAAGTTTTCGGTGATTTATTGAAACAAATTGAATTGCACTTCATTTGAAAGTTGTTTTTAATTGGTACGGAGATTTGAATTTCACAGATTTTTTCATCCTTAATAAGTGCGTTATTTCTTGATGGCTTAAACTGTACTGAGCAATAATAAACATATACATTAATGACGGTAATTTGGATTATGTTCTACATTATCTGTATTTGAATAAGAATTGTCTATTTACTACAAATATAATACAACAATTATTATTGTTATAAACAATGTGTATGACTTTGCTCAATTTGTGTAACTGTTATTATAAAACAAAGAGGTATATTTTTTCATATTTTTTGTAGTTGTAACATCATCAAACTATTTAATGTTAATTGGATGTTTTGCATGATATTATTTTTCTTTTCATGACAATGTTTTCATAACAATATAACAATATAGTAATGATGGAGAATTATAATGGCACTGATGACTTGTGCCCGGTGTGTAGATAGCAATGCGCTCACCACCTACTTCCGCGACGGGAGGTAAACGTAACTGGTGGGGTGCAGGCGTGTGCTGCGGCCCTCTGCCGACCTCCTCAAATTACAAACGTACAAGTGGTGCGCGTGGATCTGATGTGCGTAAAAAGCGGAATGTTTACAGCGGCGTTAGCGGCCGCGATAAGACTTGCTGTGGTGCCGCACGGCCGGCGTGTTATCCGAACGTTATTATTTTCGTATGTCTTTGTATATGTGGATGTGTTTAAAAATGATGTACATTTCATCAGTGTTGGATGTATTTTTATTTTTTTATTTATAATGTTCAAATGTTTTTAGAGGTAGAAATATTAATTTAACATTTATTAGATATCATTACGTACATATTTTGTAAGGATCTAATTTAAGCAAGAAAGTGAACATTGTAACTGACATATGTAGTAGTATGTAAGAGGTGTAATTTGTTTGACGTATCTGCTGACGTCATCATAGTGTAAGTAGAACTCGTTGTTAGGGCTCTTCAAATATACTGTTTGTTCTAGCTGCATCTGGTTACCATTGTTGAACGACGAATACGAAGGAATGTGTGCTTCGTATTATTAATCTATTGTATGTAGGCTGGAACTTAGCGCAAGGAGACATTTCGTAATGGCTGATAATAACCTATTGAAGATTTTGTATATTAAAAGAATAATTGACTGTTATAGATTTAAATAATTGCCACTAATGAAGACATGGGTTCAGTAAGAACTACTTATTTTTAAATTATATGAATAACATGTCACAGCAAATAAAAATTGTCAATATAACACACATAAGCGTATCATGTGTTGCGATAAGTTCAAATTTTATTTTGACAAGGTTCAATCATGTTCGTCATCTAAATGATAAACATTAAAAAGGTCAATCAATATATTCATTGTATTGATCAATGAGTGTTGCATTGATCTTGTTGTATAAATAATACGTCCGTCCAAATATTCGAATTTCGAAAGCGGGGACGTGTGGCCGGGTGATGGGCGTAGAGCAGTCGATGTCGGGGTGAGGGTCAGCCGTTAGGAAATAGCCCCTCGGAGCCGCGCGGCCGCGTGCGCGGGCGTGCGGCGCGGCCGGCGCGGGCGCTACAGTGCGCGTGTGTTGGGCAGGCGGCGCTCATGGGCTCGCAGCTGGCGCGGCAGCTGGTGGCGCCGCTGCCGCCGTCGCCGCGGCCCTACGTACGGACGCCCCGTTTGTACCACGCACTCCACGCCGCTTCCGACCATTGGCCGCCCGGGCTCTCATGCGCTCACCGCCCTCCTCTTGCATCACGTCTTAGCCGCGTTACCTTTGTTTTACGATTTATTTTGTTTTTATTTACTATCCCTATTGTTAACAGTCTTTTGTAAAATGGAAGCGAGCCGTCGGCAGGATGGCGTTCGTTCAGATTAAATATTTAATTTTGGCTGATTGTTGATAACGAATGACGAGCGATAACTTTCCATTCTATTTGAATTCGATGTGTTAGTGTTAAATGTAAAAAAGAAATTGTCGCAGCATGTTATGACATGATTTTGAAAACGACTTTCCACGTCATAAGTAGTCGCGCTGGCTATGATTTGATGCAAGGACGAAGTAGTACATCCGATTCGATTCGAGACGTTCAGATAACGGGAATAGAATCGGATGGGCCGACGGCGAGGGTCAAATCCATCCGTGGTTTTGGCTTCATTTAATTTATTCGAATAATACCACTTGCTTAACGAAATTTCAAGCTATCACTGTTAATTTTTCTTCAATTTTACGTTTTAACTAAATTTTTTGGCTTGCGGTGTGATTAATTGGCTTTATGATGTACGCGGATCGGAAGATTCGACAATATCGCGAACGATACCCCCGTTTACTCGCTGTTTCAAAATTTTAACATTTTTAATAAAAATGGAAGTCAAGGTTTAGAGTGTGTGGTGGTGGCTTTATATGATAAATCGTCGGTCACAGATTCATTTGCATGCTTTCACAGATACCATGTAAGCTAGATGTAAGCGTAACAGAGTCGTAGCATTGATTTATGTTCTCGCGACACTGCTCCGTACAGTGTAGGCAATGTGTAACGCGCGAATGTCGGCACGAACATTGTTGCGATTCCGTCCGCCGGTGTTCGGCCGTCGTCTGTTGTAACTCCATGCGTTCACGTCGACGGTAGTGGTCGTCTTGTAAATAATAATATATTGTACGCGAATGGATCAGTGTCAACGTGCATCAATAGAACACTGCTTATAGTGATCATGGACTGAAGCCAAATAATTGGTCACCGGTGGAGTGGCGCGGCCTTATTGTGCACGTTGTCCGATCATCAGTAGGAGCTCGAGTTGGGTACAAAATATTATTCAATAGATTTATGTTTTGTGCCTAAAGTTGTTTTAAGGTACGGGGCGATGGGGTCGATTGATTTTCGTCGTTCGATAATAATTGCATTTCTTTTTTGTAAAAATACGTGCTCTTATTTTAAGATTAGTGAAAATCATTCGGCACTTTACGCTCGTGGAAATCATATCGAGGTTCTGTGTAATTATGTCCCTGCCATCGGTAAACAAAGAGTCGATGGCGTATAGGGCACGTAGCGGCGTATGCGTAACATGGATGTTGGTGTGTGCAGTACGGCGGCGGCAAGGGTGCAGCGGGAGCGGCGGGCGGCGCGGGCGGGGCGGCGGCGGCGGCCGCGCCGCGCCGACACCCCGACTTCGCCAAGGGCGAGGGCTACGCGGCCGGCGCGCCCGGCGCCGCCGCCGCGCGCTTCCCGCCGCCGGCGTGGGGCGGCGCCTTCCCCCGCGCGCAGCCGCCCGCGCCCGCGCCCGCCTGGCGCCCCGGCGCGCCGCACGCGCCGCTGCAGCACGCGCCGCACGCGCAGCACGCACAGCACGCGCAGCCCGCCTGGCCTCATCAGCCGCACCATCAGTATCAGCCGCCGGTCAGTCTTACTTATTTACCCACGCTTTTTTAATTTAAATAATTTGTTTATCTATTATCTCTTAAAATTTTCATAAAATATATATATATATTTTAAATCTACGTGCAGGGAGCCGGTCCAGGCGTGGGTCCCGGGCAAATAAAGCGTGAATTAACATTTCCCGCTGAATGCGTGGAAGCGACGGTTCCGGCGGGCGAGGCGCGCCGGCGGCTCACCAAAGCCGACGTGGCGCCGGTCGACGCCTGGCGCATTATGATGGCGCTCAAATCTGGTCTTCTAGCTGAAACTTGCTGGGCGCTAGACATTCTAAATATACTTTTGTTCGACGACAACTGCATAGGCTACTTCGGCCTCCAGAACATGCCCGGGCTGCTCGAACTGCTACTCGAGCATTTTCATCGCAGTCTGAGCGACGTATTTGACGTGCCACCCGCCGAAAGCGAACCGTGGTACGCACCGCCACAGAGCCCCGAGCCGGCCGCCAAGGTGCGGCGGAGAGCGGAGCCGCCGGACCCGCTCGACCGGGTGCGCCTGCTCACCGGGGAGAATTACACTCTGGAGACTCGCCGCCGACTGCCCGTCACGTACCGCGCCGACGACGAACTGTTCGCGCCCGACGACTGCGACTCGGACTCGGAGCGCGTCGAGGACGCGCTGGAGCCGTGGCAGTTCGGGGGCGACGCGCACGTGATGCCCTGCTTTCGCGGCGAGTTCGTGCCGCTGCCCTTCGTGCGGCTCATGCCGGGCGAGCGCGCGCCCTCGCCGCCGCCCGTCGACTCGCCGCGCGTCAAACACGATCTGGACGTCGCGGACGCGCCCGACGCGCCCGACCCGCCCGACGCCGACCCCGATGCGGACGGCGACGCCGACAATCTAGAAGCGGAGCCCATGGAGCTCGAACCCGAGAGACGGCCGACTCTACTCATTAGGGATCCGGCCGGCGTGCTAAAGCGGCGCCGACTCGAGGACTACGAGGACGAGTGTTACACGCGGGACGAGCCCAGCCTCAACTTAGTGAACGAATCACGGGACGCTCTGTCGAAGCGTTGCATAGCGCTATCGAACATCCTCCGCGGACTGACGTTCGTGCCCGGGAACGAGGCGGAGTTTTCACGGTCGGGTGCATTCCTCGCGTTGGCCGGCAAGCTGCTGCTACTACACCACGAGCACGCGCCCCGCGCGGCGCGCGCGCGCGCCTACGAGCGGGCGGCGCGCGACGAGGTGGACGCGGACGCCTGCTGCTCCAGCCTGCGCGGCGAGGCCGAGTGGTGGTGGGACACCTTGGCGCAACTGCGGGAAGATGCGCTAGTGTGTTGCGCCAACATAGCGGGGAGCGTGGAGCTGGCGGGGCAGCCGGAGGCGGTGGCCCGGCCGCTGCTGGACGGGCTGCTACACTGGAGCGTCTGCCCCGCGGCGGTGGCGGGGGACGCGCCCCCGGCGGCGGCCGCCGGCTCGCCGCTGTCGCCGCGGCGGCTGGCGCTGGAGGCGCTGTGCAAGCTGTGCGTGACCAACGCGAACGTGGACCTGGTGCTGGCGACGCCGCCGCGCGGGCGCATCGCGGCGCTGTGCGCGGGGCTCGCGCGCGACCTGTGCCGGCCGGAGCGGCCCGTGGTGCGCGAGTTCGCGGTCAACCTGTTGCACTACCTGGCGGGCGCGGGCGGCGAGGCGGCGCGCGAGGTGGCGCTGCACGCGCCGGCCGTGGCGCAGCTGGTGGCCTTCATCGAGCGCGCCGAGCAGACGGCGCTGGGCGTGGCCAACCAGCACGGCGTGGCGGCGCTGCGCGACAACCCCGACGCCATGGGCACGTCGCTGGACATGCTGCGGCGCGCGGCCGCCACGCTGCTGCGCCTGGCCGAGCACGCGGAGAACCGGCCGCTGATCCGCCGCCACGAGCGCCGGCTGCTGTCGCTGGTGATGTCGCAGATCCTGGACCAGAAGGTGGCGCACGAGCTGGCGGACGTGCTGTTCCAGTGCAGCCAGGCGCGCGACGAGCAGTGAGAGTGAGTGCGGACGCTCGACGCCGCGGTCGTACCGGCGGGTACGCGTGTACATATAGTGATACGGTGACGAGACGCTCGGCCTCGCGGAGTCCGGACTGTTAGGCTGTACAATCTGATTTTTGTTATTTATGTCCATGATGATTTATTTACAAGAATGTCAATGTGCTATTAATCGATTTCTATTGTTCGATTGAGAAACAGATGTATTATAACTCGTAATTTTGATTTTTATAATAAAATGGGACTTGAATCTGTTTATTGGTTTTATGATGGAGATTTTATACCGAGTACCTATAGCACCTTGTTTATAAGAGAATAAGTAGTGAAAGAGTGTGAGGAGCTTAAATTGGGATAATTTTTTAATTAAGTTTAATGTGAATTATTACAATAATCTATAATATATTGAAATTGAACCTGATTTTATTTTTTTTCTGAATTGGCATTTTATAATTCTGAGTACCTTATTAAACTATAATACTAAACATCCCTTTACCGACGCTTCGCTTTTGTCTATCGACAGTTAACTCAGTCTTGACACATATGTTAAAAAATAAAATAATTGGGTACTAAGTTTACATGTCTTATGTGAGTTTACATTATTGAACTATGAAAAAGATGATTACAACATGGTAGGAACATGATGACAGAGATAAACCCGCTTGTTCGTATGTATTGTTCGCGTAATTGATATCCGCCAGAGCACTGTCTATGGCATCTCATAATGGCAATCAGGAATTGCGGTAATATTGCACATATATATTATTCTTTTTTCAACTTCTCAGTCATTTTGACATTTCATTTGTGTCTATGTATGTTTGGTAACGTAAATTTTCAAATTTTCATACTATATTTTTAAAAAGACAATATTTATGATAAAGTCCTTGAAATTGAACACTCACAAAAGTAAAAGTAATGAGAAATTCAGCTCAGCGGTAATCTGTTTCGATGTTGCGCGAGTTGTATCGCAGAGAGCCCATGGAGTGTCAGTCGAGCGATAGTAAAAAGGTATTGAAAGAGTTCGACGGCTCCAAACGGAAGCACACCAGGAAGAAACGAGCCGGACTCGACGACAGCGCGTCCCCGGCCACCGACGACTCCACCAACGTAAGTGATAGCACTATGTATGATCAGCCCGACCTGTGATGTTTGGTTTGTATAACGAAACATGGAGTGCATCGTATGGTTCACAGATATAATTGTGATTAGTGTTGGCATGCGAAAATAAGGCTTACTTGTTCGAGGCTTGAATACATTGCGGACTATATCATATCTCATTTCCTTGCGGTCATGTAAGGTCCCTACATTTAACTATGCCCGCATCTACATTCAGACTTACGCTTACACCGTCGAGCCACAGGCCAATTCTACAAATTGTTTGTCCAGGGTTGTCAACGCAATAGCCATAGAATTGATTCTGCCAAAGTGAGCTTACAAAATCTGTCTGCTGATATTGCTGTCGGTGCGAAGCCAGAAGTTCATTCCTCTAAAAGGTTACATATTTTAATTAACTATAATAACAGAATTAAAAAAATACTCCACAGTTCGTTTGCAGATAGGACTTGTTAATTTTTCCCGAAGTTATTGTGTATTGAACATTCGAATCTTAATTTGTTCTTTAAAATAAATGTTAATGACCCCGTATTTTATTAAGTAATATAAAAATTAAGTCAAATATTTGTTTATGGGCTTACTGCAACGATTATTTAACGTTATACAAATATCATCAACGTCTGTTTAGTTACAACTTCAAACATCTGTAGTACAAAAGCGAGCCTATGACGACAAGTTACTTGGCCAGGAACATCCTGAATATGCGAAATGAGCTAATCTTTGATTGTATGCATTTAATACTTATTAAGTTATAACTAATTAAATGAAATGTCAAAAGAATAGTAAAATTGAAGCTCTTCGTATTGAGCAGCGACGAACTGAATCTCTAGATTAATAATGATCAATGTCCTATGGACTTTTGTTTCGTACCAAAATGATACTACGCATATCAGCGGAAAAGCTTCGTCACGTGTACTATGCGCTTGAGAACAATTCGGAATGTTCAGGGAGCACGAGAGCAGCCCGTCGGCGTCGCCGGCGGGCCGCCGCCGCGCGTCGCGCTCGCCGCGCCACCGCCGCGTCGCGTCAGTTGCGTTCCGCATTAGTATTATATAATCACACAAGCTCCATTATAGCATAGGCAGACGCGACCGAGTCTAATGTCATTACAGGCCTGCCGCGCCCACTCCACATTAGTCATTCATTATCTTTCTACATGTACGCAAGCTTCAGTTGGGTTTTGTTTTTATGTTAGGAGTACCTATCATTTAACGTCAATTATTCTACATCTAATCGATGTGTTAAGATATTATGGGACGCTTTACAAAACAAGTATTTTTTGCAATTATGCATTTGTAAAGTTGCTATATAAGTAGTCTTGCAAATCATCACATATCGTGTATTATATGTACATAACATATACGTAAATTCACGCCTCTAATCCCTGAAGACAGGCAAAGGAGTGTAGTAGACTTCCTCGAATTCACCAGTCACGTTCACGTCGCACTATGGAATAGATGGGGAGTTTATTGCCGGAAACAAATGTGTACTCCGAGCCAGTAATAGATATCTATATAAAAAATCCCATAGTACCCGGCCCAGGAGTCGAATCCAAGCGCCCTCGGTCAACCACTCAACTAACGAGGCAGTCAACTGAGATTACGTAATTAAATAAAAAAATGTCGACAAGTAATTTTGTGGTCTTTGCACATTTGACAGGAGAGACTGCATATCTCTTGCCCTCAAGGCGGGTCTGGTGTCGACGCCCCGGTCTGTGTCTCCACCACAAGTATGGCTATACCTTTATTTTTGCCTAATTAATTCTGGTTCCTTTCTCCGTACGTTACTGCACAGTTTTGGTTAATGCTGTCATATTGTGCTTTATTGTAGGATGGCGGCGCGGTCGTCGAAACGATCCCACAGGATCAAGATTCTTTTATTTACGCTCTTTTCGAGGAAGCAGTAAAGAGAGATAAGAGAAAGTGAGATTGATGACATAGCAACATTTATTATAGGCACGATTTCGTCTTGTATCACTGGTATCTTTAATTTGATTGTTAGCTATCGATCGGTTTACTATTCATTTATTTAATGCCTGCTCAATAAGAACTCGCCCACGTTTTATTGAGGAGTTACTAGCAACAGATTTGCCTCTGTACTAAGTATTCAGTACTCTGTAATAAAAACGTAAGTTGTGTGATTATAGGTAACTCGTGGTCCAAAATGTACCTACGTCATCACATAACAGAATAAAAAGGGATTATACATTATCCGAGAAATATTTGATGTCATCCATTGGAATTTTCTCTTAAATCACACGTTTTGTACGGCGCTTACGACCTTTTTGCGCGACTTCTACATTATTCTTAAATTTTTGTAACGCTTGAAAAATTATAGACCCGTCACCAAAGATGTTTTACTTCCAAGGACATAAATAATTTTGATCATTTATTTGAATATAAAACTGCTACGATCTCGTTCCGTACATTATGAATAACAATATTTTTTAAGGTTATGTGTACGTAGCAAATATGCGAGGTTAGGTTATAATTCCCTTCGGTCAACGGTCAATGTAACGCGGGTGTCGCGCGGCGCGTGTGCGCAGGCACCGCCACGCGCGTCGACGCGAGGCGCGGCGCGACAGCGCGGAGCGCGACGCGGCGTCGCGCGCCCGCGCCCGCCGCGACCGGCCCTCGCAGGACCGACACCACACGCGGTACTTGCATACTTTGGTTATTCTCTACACTGCTGACCGTAGCTCTTCGCATATATTGAAGCAGCTTTCTTAAATATCTACTTCTGTGATAGAGGCGAAATCGAAACATTTTCTGATTTATACTAAAATAATGCGTTTAGAGTAGGTATAGTATCAGTCTTGACTTGAGATCAATGTTAAAACATTTGATTGAATAGCAAATCCTTTCTTATTAGAACAGGTCAATGCGATGCTTGATTTTATTTCAAAATGTACGTGTGTCTTGTAGATACACAAAAGAAGAACCAGTTGCACCATCAATTGATCAGACAGCACTCTTAGAGACATTTGCAAAATTGTGTGTACAGTTGAACGAAAAATCTGCTCCACGTGTCGATCTCAATCAAGTGGTTTGTATATAAAAATATTTCTGCGAATATTTCCATTTTCATCATAACCAATGATTTGTTATTTAATGTAATGAACATATTTTAGGCGCGTGCCCAAAGTCACAAATCTCTACAGTGTGAAGTAACTAGACATGACTCGTACAATGTGGAGAATAGGCCGGAGAGGTCGCACAGCCGACAAGTGTCTAAAGACAACATGTCCCCATCTAGGATCCGAAGCCATGATAACTTCCGCAGTCCAGAAACTGATGCTGTGACACCGTACACCCAACTCGATAATAGAAAATCACAATGCATTTGCCACTCAAGGTATATTAAAGAAACTCCTACCTTCGACAGCAAGCTAAACATGGCAAACCCAAGGATGCGTGCTCCGGAAAAATATAGCGACTATCCACGGGATCATACCCCTAACAGAAGCTGTGTCAATCAGGATTATTATAGGTCCCATTTGTCGGATAGAAGAGATTACAGAGATTACGACGACCGTAGGGAACCTACCAGAGACAGACTTTACGATGATAAAAGAGGGTATTGCGAACAAAACACCAGTAGAAGTTTCGATGTGCGCAGAGAAGGGTACGACGAGAGGACTCGCAGGACGGTTAGAAGCGACAACATCAGGGAGAAAATATACCCTGAAGTGAGAGATTACAGGTACAAAAGACACAACGACCTCACCAAGGCCAAATATTATGATGATAAACCATCCAGAGATCATAACTACGTGTCACCAGGCAAGGAACGGTCGAGACGCAAATTGGAACGACTGGATAGGATTTCGATAGCATCAAGGGACGAAGATTACAGAGAAAGATTTTCGGAGAGAGAACGCGATTCTGGATTGAGCGTGGCCGACGGAGAGACCAGTACCATTAGCGGTAGAAGTAACTGCTTGAGAGCTGTAAAGGTGATTTAGTTATAAATCTGTTTTCAGGGTCATATAAAGTCAATAGTGATATTGATTCTATTTGAACGGTTCGCAGCAAGAAATATGCGAGCAAAGAGAAGCAATGGATAAAATGATGAAGCTTTGGAAGGAGCTGATGCGTTGTTTTAAGGGCGTTTCGCAAACACAAGGACAAGACAAGGACAACGTTCAAGTAACGACTTTGAATATTTTTATTATGTTAACATTAAGAGATTTGATGTTGTTTTTAGTTAATGAGTGGTAATAAAGAAGATTTCAATATTCTAGGAATCGCCAGCGACCGTACGCGATTCTGCGGCCGCCCAGTTGCGACTGTGGCGTGAATGTATGCACAGATACGAAACGGTGGCGAGAGATGTCGGCGACACGGACGCCAGGCTCATGGTGAAACTACATGTTTTGTTACATGTTGCTGAATCGACACGAGTCAAAATCTTTTACATATCTCCATCATGCTGATATCACGCTGACGGCCCACTTAATGCTAAGTGGTTACCGTCTCCTTTCCTACCCCGAAGAACGGCGATGATTCTGCCAACTTTGAAGAAGAACTAACTTTGCGATTTTCTTTATAAACCGCATGTCATAATTACATTTCAAAAAGCAACCTCGCATGAAGTAATTTTGTTAACCACCAGTTTCTCCCAATGTTTGGAGACCTCCAAAGACCTAAAAGAGTCCTGATTTTCGAGATACCTATACTATTATTATTGTTTGAGTAGGAAATTTATATATACCTACGCTTGTTTTTTTTGGGGGGAAACATGACTCGTAGATTCGATCATTCCTGTGAATAGACATGAGGCTTGTATGAGTACGTTCCATGGGCTAATTGATTGCAGGAGGAGATAAATAAACAACGGTCGGAGATGTCGGAGATGGCAAATATGTGGCAGGAGTGTCTGCAGAGATATCGCGACATGAGTAATGATTTTAACAGCCTCAAGCAGCAGGTGCGCCCTGTATGTTGTCCTTGGACTGTCACGTCCGAGGAATAGCCTTTTGATAAATGATATTTTTAATTGATGATAATTGATTACAGATTATTATCATATTTTAAAAGTGACTGTGTTTGTGTGCGCCAGCTGACGCGGCCCGACAGCCCGGCGCGCGCGCCTCCGCCCGTCGCCTGCGCGGAGGGCGAGGGCGCGGCGCCCGCCGCCGTGTACCGCCTGCCGCACGCCTATCCGCCCGTAAGCACATGCAACCTGCTTTGTAGCTCTAGGCGCGCCTAGTATTACAGTTATATTACTGTGCAGCAGGGAGCAGACACGCTAAACTGTCAGCAGATGCCGCACGCGCAGGCCGCGCCGCAGTACGCGCGCGGCGCGTCGCCGCTGCGGCCGCGCGCGTCGGCGCCGCCCGCGTGGTGGTGGGGCGACGCG
>DWEI01001191.1:0-17558 GCA_018245875.1 Mysoria ambigua | reverse complement strand
ATTTTCTAGTAGTGGTTCGGAGTCTGGATATGTGCCCGATGCATAGCAATAGGCTCACCACCTATTACATAGTGGGATGTAAACATAATTGGTAAATCGTGGGAATGTTCTGCATTCCTCTGCCTACCCCTTCGGGGATTACAGGCGTGAGTTACGTAATTAAACTTTTAATGGTCATACCTGAAACGATAATCTCTAGACAAGCCTTTGGGAGTACCACTGGAGATCTAGAGGTTTGAATATTGGGTCAGCGACTACTGAGAGTTTTTAACTAGAATTTATAGTACAATTCCTAATAGTAAACTCAGTGTCTGGATTTGTGCCTGGTGTTATAATAGGCTCACCATGAAATATAAACTGTACTAAACTCCTGTGCTTACATCTTTGGGGAATGCAAGTGTGGTGTTACTTTTACTTGCACCTTTGGATAAGCTGCAAATTCCATTTCAAAAATTGTATACTCCATTAGTTATTCAATTTTAGCAGATATGACCAAGATGGTCATATCTGCTGAAATTATCATCATATTTAGTTTTTAGAATGTATGTATCATCAATATCATATGGCGGACCCAAGCGATGACAATCTAATAATTTTGTAATAATAATAGAGTTTTTAAATTTACTTTTTCTCAGGCGGAGGGAGTTCAATATCCTCGTCATTGATGGTTTGCACGAATAAGTCCTCTGGTTTCATTCGCTCCTTTTGCACTCCAGATGGAGCAATAAAGATTTTATCACTGCAGAATAATAATTTGTAGATTAATAAACGTTTTCAAGTCATAAAATTAGAAAAAAAACACTTTTAATACTGTGCATTCAGGTACTTAGTGGTGATTCTTATTCATCCAGGATAATTTATGTTTCAATATAATTTAATATGTAATTATTGATTAGTATTGGAATTATAAGCAAATTTCAATACAACAACTAACAATAATGAAATAATATCAGGTGATTATTGCATTTTTGGACTTTTCTCGATGGAAGTATGCTATAAGTACCTACCTCTTCAGGGATTACAGGTGTGATCATATATTTTGAATGATGAAGGAATGGTGAGGATCGAGCATTGTCACCCACTCTGGGGTAGGGCTATGTTCAGCAGTGGACAGCTATAGGCTGATGATGATGAAAAAATATATTTTTTATGTCAATCACTAAACACTAAACAGCAAAATTGTATATTTATTTATCTAGCAATCAACATCTCCAGATATCCATTTTGAAGGCAATTAATATTTATATTTCTGGCTTCTCTTAGAGATGGGGCTTGGTAAGACTTGAAAGAGCTAGGAATGAATGCATTATTACTATTACTGGAAACATAATAAGATTGAAATCTTTACCCATCTTTTATTGAAATCCCACCACCAGTACCCGTAACCCATCCTAAGTGGTAGAATTGTTTGCATAATTCTGGAATCAAATTCCTTGGATGCTCCTGTAATAAAATAAGATTAAATCATTTAGAGGTCTTGGCTTGAATTCTAGGAAGGGGAACTAAGATTTTTTTAAACATAGAATTCCTAATCCAGTGTGACTTACAATTTAATAGGTGGATAGCGGGAATGTACTATTCTGTCTACTCTTTAGGGGAATAGAAGTTTGAAGAATACTTTTTTATAATGACTTTAAATGAAAAAACTTCAGTATAGTTTTAAAAATATGCTATACTATTAGGTTATTTCACATGTTTCTACCAATATGTATATAACTTGGAATTGTTTAAGTCAACAGCGAATAGTTATGTTTTAAGGTACTGTGTTGTATCTATCAAGTATCTACGTCAAAGTAACTATTGTAGTGAATTTCTACAACCAAACCTTAATGTCATGCCTGTTAAGTAGACTTTTTACTTTTGTAATATCGTCAAGTGTGTTTCAACTATAATCTCAAGAGCATATCAATCGTTATTAAACATGTTCAAAATAAATCACTTCAACATACTATTTACAATACATATATAAATGTAATATCTTACTTACAGGTCCAAATTCACTCATTGTCTTTAGGTCTGAATGTTACAAGATTATCTAAAAAGAATAATAATAAGAATATCTACGGATTTGGAAAAATAGGTAGATATAAAGTTTACTCGTAACTAGATTTAAGAGAGGTCGGTGGATAGCATACATCGATATTTTTGTTTTATAACCACTCGATATATAGCATCGATGAATTGAATCAAACCGATGTATAGATCGATTTACTTTTTCGATACATCTAATAAGTATACTCGATGTTGAAGAATTAACAATGTTTTGGTTTGATTCAATTGAACAAACCGATTTATTGTTAATTTTTCAACATCGAGTATACTTATTTGATGACTATCTGTATGAGTATATGAGTCTGTATGAGTATACTGATTTAATTTGGTGACGGCTAATCTACAGGAAAATTGGAAAGACTCAAAAACACAGTTTCCTATTTTGCATTAAATTGTCTTTAAGTGCCTAACAAAAGAGGAAACTTATTTTTATTCTAAGACCATTTTCGCAATTGGCGGTGGTGAAGACTTAGCAAAGAAACAGATATACGGGCAAAATATTGGGGAAACTTTTGTTTTTACAAAATATTGATAAGATGTATAAATATCATATTTATAAAAAAAACTAATCGATGAATAGAAAACATCGACGTGTTTATTGCAATATTGGTATCACATCGACGCCATTTTTCCATGCTGTACCTCGGACAAAACATTGATGTTTATTTTGAATGTACATCACTAGTAACAATATCAGTTAAATATGAAAAACATATTAGACGTAATATTTCTTATCATTATTATGCCTGTTTAATCTACATTGTTACGATCAGAATATAAACATCTTGAGATACAACTTAAATAAATTGACACAAGAGATTTACATATTACAAAATTTCAACCTCTTTTATTTATAATAAGATATACTATGAATGCCTTGAACGTCCATTGAACGTTCATAACGATCACGCTCACGAGCACGGATTTTACCATTCCACCGTAGAAATCATAAACGCAAGTGGAATGGATTATAAGGAGGAAGTATATTATAATAACCAATATTTGACTTTGATATATTGATTCTTTATTGCTTTGACATTTTAAAATCCCGCTAATTCTGACAACGCTCAATACGACCCAGGTCTTGAAATGGTCGCCGCAAGCGTTACGTGAATCATAATGTCATTAGTGACGTTTTTACCGCGACCGCAACGATCATAGGCGTCATGTGAAGCGGCCAAAAGAGTGTTTTAGGTGTAGTGAACTCTTAATAGAATACAGTCTTCATGACTTATGGAGACTATAAATATATTTTTATTACCGGCGAACTTTTTAATTTAGCATATTAATTTTAAGAGTAGCCTTAGATTAGTGCTTTTCCAGCTTATATTTATTTAACATGTAAACGCGTATAAAATGCAAACATAAACTTATTCATATTTCTTATAAACATGTAATCTGGTGTCCGGTGTATAAGCTAGATTAACTTATTGACCTATAGTGATTTTACTTTAAAGATACTGATGCCCATTATTTGATATAAAATTAAGCACATTTTTGATGATATATAGGCCACTTACATTCTTAAATGACAATGTAATTTTCACAATGTATAATAGTAAGAAGAAACATATTTTAATCAAAATAGCATGTTAAAATTTTCAGTAAATATATAAAAATTAACTACTAAATTACTATTTATGGATTCTAATCTTCATAAAATGACCATTTCCTCAAAATAATACAAATTATGTAAGTTTTTTTATTATAAGTTTAATTTTACAGTCATTTCTGTTAAATGTTTCTGTTAAAATCTATTATTAACTGATGTACTAATTTTATATGTAACGCTGTTGGATTACCAAATTATTAAATAAATAAGGTATCAGTTGGATATTTAGAATAAATGGTAAAAGACGTACGTGCCTTATAAAATCAAGACTCACCTATCTTAAATGAGTAGGCTAAATAAATACTGATTGATGAGGGTGTTAAAAGTTATTAATTGCGGCGTGTATGTATGAAAACTGAAGAATATAGAAGCAGAATGTCAGGTCCGCAAGGATAGAGATACTTGGTGTGCAACGCTTTATTGTAATAATAGATAATAGCTTTAGTTCATTACACAAATAATAAACAACAAGCCGGTAATGTGAGCATTTTACACGTAAATGAGAGTCATGATTAATTATTGAGGATAAAGACAAATATAAATATGTAGAGAGATTAAATATTGAATTCTGATTTTACGGGAATACATTCTGAAAGATGATTTCAGTAATACGAAATTTACTGGTTTGATAGTGGTTTTAAAGTATAACACGTGGTCATATTTTAGTATGTGTATGTAATTTTCTGATTTGTTAATGGTTTTAATGTTTGACACGTGGTAATTTTTTTAGTATGCCTGAAATCCCAGATTGCCTGCGACGCCGTTACAAAGCTCTAGATGAATTGGTCAACGAACTGAACTCTGTATCTCACATAGATCTCAAAGACGATACGCCCCAAGCATCCTGGAATGATCCTGGTGTCAGGTTGATGTGTGAATTTTGGAACATCCTGAAGGAAAACCCTGATTATAACTTGACGGTAACTATTTTATTGTTAAATGTTTCGTGAGTTTTTTTGTGTTGTTTCTTGTGAGAGTTTTGCGGTGTCTCCGATACGACCTCGCCTCGTTGCAATCAGCGGGAGCTCATGAGTTCGGAACGAGTCGGGCCATCCCGAAAAAAATAAACACCGTTTTCTGCATAATAATTGATGGCAACTACCATTGATATTATTTACTTTTAGTATGAAGTCAGGTGCACTTCATATTTAACTATTCCCATACATTCAACGTATGTGCAATGCTATAATGGGTAATTTTGACAAACATTGTTCGCGTCATTGTTTGCGTCATTATTATACTCACAGTTAATACTGAATTGTGGTTAGTCTTAGCATGGTATATTTATGAATTTTCGTGCGCTGTGGCCAAAAAAAGGCGAATCAATTACTTTAGTATACGTTATGTCGCCCGCGTTAACGTTACGTCCGCCCTTTGTTACGAACAATAAAGAAATAAATATACAATCAACGCAAACATCCCTATCTTGCAAATTATCATCAACTTAACTAGCCTATTGCAGTCCAATGCTAGACATAAACCTAGCTTAAGGGGTAATAAGCCCCATACCTGGTATGAGGGTTCGGAAGTCCCATAGGATAGGTTCTATTATAGGTAGGCAGAGGAATGAATTCTTGCAAATTAATGATAAATAAATAGAAATAAAGACTTATCCACAGAGAGCAGTTCAAAATCACATCAATGTGGAAAATAACAGTATGTGTCAGCCTCAGAGATACTCCTGTTATATGGCAGCGCACAACTGCTTGAAAAAGGACGAAGACAATAGGCCACCGGATTCGGGAAGTGGAAAAAAGTAGTAAGTGGTTATCAAATAAGTAATTACATTTATTTGAATGCTTATTTTAGTTTTTCTACTCTGGAAATGTACTTGTGTAAGTAAAAAAATGTTTTTTTTTTGTGTTACAGTGCCTGCTGCCACATTGACAAGAACCCAGTTCCGAAAATAAAATGTTGCGCTTCTAAGTCGCAGTCGTCAAATAAAGAGACCAGCGTTGTTCTTCCGTTGAGCCAAGTTCTTTGCAATTTGAAAGAGGTAGGGTGAGGTATTTATACTAGTAGACATACACTAGCCCTTCTTTGGTATAGCGGAAAATCTTCAAAATAAACTTTTCGACTGTGATTACGTGGTATTTTCACCGTCACTCATCACGTGCCACGCTAATGAGGAAGCAGTGGACGTGAAAGGGTTAGTTATGATTATGATAGCGTCATTTGTCAATAATAAGATTATTAACTATTTGTCCGCAGTTGTTAATCGCGTTCTTTTTAAATCTGACCGACTTGCCAAATTAACGTAATGTTACTAAATTTGAATATTACTTGATACCTATTAATTATGACATCCACCACGTAAACGAGACATCTTGTCTCTTACACACTATACACACCAGACAAGAGTCTGATTCAAATAGTATTAAGAACGTAATGAGTTATCATCATCAGCCTATTTCAGTCCACTGCTGGACATAGGCTTCCCCCATACAGTGCCACTGTGCCCTGTCATCCCACTTGGCCGGGGGCGTCCTACACTACGTATGCTAAGTCGTGTTCTTCACTCTGAAATAAGTTATGTTTTTTTGCAATATATTAGACCATCCCATTGTTACTTTCGCTTCCTAATCCTTTGGGTTAGACGCCAATTGCTAAGCATAAGTAGTGTTCCATCGTTCAATTTTTTTTCTCAGGCGGCATCATTCGATAGAAAATGCCATGGGATGATAAGTGACCTAATGTCAGCGCAAAAGACATTACAAGATCAGATTCAGAACTTGGAGCAAAGAGAGAAGGAGGGTGTACAGCTATTGAAACAGGCAGACTGTATGTGGTCGTGTATGGAAGACGCGTACAAGAAAAAGATTCAAGAATCACAGAACAGGCAGCAGGAGCTCATAAAACAGGTATAGATATGGTGACTTTTTATAGATCATCTCATATGTTTTTATGGACAAATATTTTTAGTGTATAGGCTCAAAAATTATACGAATTCCAAAAGTGATCGTATTAGCTTCTTTAAGAGGTGGAAATTAACAAAAGATTGGCCAAATTAATTCACGCTCAAATGAGGAAAGATTAAGATATAGATTAATTATATTACACATTTAGTAACTTGTTTGTTTCAGCTTAAGGAAGCAGAAGCGAATGCGAATAAGTGGCGTAAAAACAAGAAGGATTTAGAATTTCAATTCGACCATATTAATACGTGTCATCAGGAGATACTTGAGAAGCTGAATCAGAAACAAAATGACCTTAAATGCATGAATGTGGATATAGAAGGTTATAAGAAAAGAATCGAGAACAATAAGAAGGAGGTTGAAGCGGCTAAGAAATCTCTTACCACGAAAAAACAGGCTTCAGAGGTGAGTATGAATCTGCAGTGTCCCGCATAACCTCCCATAAATAGCATGTGTACAGGCAAAACCTATATAAAGTGTACACCACCAGTTGAACCATTATTAACATGTTTTTGTCCAAAACGAAGCATCATTAGTGATATGCATACTGCAGTCAATGGCAGGCACTTCAGTTAGTGGATAATGGCAAAATAAATAAATTCCTATAAGTTTTGGGCGAATAATACAATTTTATAAATAATTGTTTAAATATTCTACTTTGTGCTTTATAAGTATACTTTGTAGGATAAAATAAAAAAAATATTAGGAGACATCGTGAACAAAGAAGCTGTGATTAGAAATGAAAAAGCACATAAAGAAGATAAAGAAAACGAAGGCAATCAATATATAAAAGAAGCAAGAGCTGATTTGCTAAACCTTAACCGGATATTACTGCAAAAGAAAATTGAAAATGAAGACATGAAGACAGAGGTCTGCACCAATATTCTTACTGTACTCAATTATTAACACCCAACATACGTTTCTGATACTCACAGTCTGAACAGTTTTTACTGCCTCGTTGGTTGTGTTGTCGAACAATACAAAATTTTCTAATTTATATTTTCTATGTATTAGTGGTTCGAAGTCCGGATAGATGTCCGTTGCATCGCAATAGGCTCACCACTTATTCCATAGAGGGACGTAAACGTAACTGGTGAAACGTTGTAGTGTTCTGCATTCCTAACCCTACCTCTTTGGGGATTACAGGCGTGAAGTTACGTTACAGTCTGAGCAATACTAGTTTTATTATATAGCTGTAAGTTTTTTCTGTCTGGTTGCGTGGTAGCTAAACTGCTCTGCTTTGGGATACCTGTAGCTCCCTATACTACCACTTATTCTAGTATTTTCGTGAAGATAGAGTTGATGCACAAATCGTTAGTAGAATTAATTTAAATTTCTCTTTGAAGCGTTCGATGAGGTTTTTATGAAAGTTACGTCGACTGTTTACACCGCTTTCAAAATCAAGGATACCGCTCTTTAAAAGTTGTCAAAACTTTTTAAAGATGATTTATATTTTACGTGGAAGCATTTGGGTTCCAAATTAATTCGTAGTTTACCTTAACCTTACACATTTTTACAGTAACGGATGTTACAGGTCCTAATGACTAATTTGAAAATAGCTATATTTTGGAACTATGTTCTCGTATCGTTTGCTATAATTTTTATCAAACGGAAATAAGGTAGTTTTTGTATAAACTAAAATATTTGAATTTTATCCGATTAGCAATTTCAAACATGTTTAAGTTAGCTTCTTAAAATGAGCTGATAAAATTAATATATCACTTAACATTTTTAAATACATTTACTAAAATGTGATTTGTATTGCACCAGAAAGAAACATTGATAGATGAATTGGAATTACTGTCTCAATCGTATGACCAGTGTAAGGATAGATGTCAATCCAAAAAGCAGTCTATTGAAGACGAAATAAAAGTAATTAATAAGGAAATAGCCAATTACAAGGTTAAATGCGCAAGGTGTCACCAGTGTACAGATACGATAGACATCAGGAAGTTTTGCACAGACTGTCCGCGGTGTGTTGCAGAGAGAGATTGTTTATATAGCGAAGACCACTGCAATCCTGATCATACAATGGATTGCGTATGTCTGAGCGTGAAACAGAAGTTCCTGGATAATGTCTTTGAAAATATGTATACCGTCCTTGAAAGACAGATAAGAACAGGTCCAGGTAAATCTGTAGCTGAAGCAGTGATACAGTGCCTGAAGAAAAGCAGAAATGGGAAGTTGGACCAAAGCACTAGGCACATTCTTCAAGACTTCATATTGACGACTGTGAAGAAGAATTTGAACCTGACCATTGTAGGTGGTGCTGTTAAAACGAGGTGTGAGGTAAGACTGGTAGAGTTAACGACATCATGTTAATATGTGGATTTAAATTGAAATTTAGAGTTGTAATTTATTTTTAGCTTGATTCTGACACATATAAGCAGTTGATGCTTTGCTTAAAGCAAGTTAAAGCCGTCCGTCCTCCTAAAGCTGATAAAGAGACCGCGGCTAAAAAGGTAAATATTCTGGATATTCTAATGAGGCCTTCATAAACTTTTCTATAAATGTGTACGATATTATAGAATTTAATCAGGTGACCATTAAATCCAATATTTTTTAATGGTTCCAATATTAAGTAACCATGATTTGTGAGCTGAAGATAAGACTCTGTATGATGAGCATAATTGTTTCTTATGAGACTTATTTCTGTTTATTAGCTATTTGATTACCATAGTAAAAATGCCACTTAATCTCAATCGAGACAGTCTTATGGTATTCGTTTAAATGTATAAATCATTCTGGCTGTTTCTAAGACACCGAAAAATAGAGCATATTGAGTTTTGTCCTAGTTCGTTTTCGGGTCAATTTGATTCCAGTTTTTTGTTCTGCGAGCCTGTAGTGTGACACTAATGTGCATTAATACTATTTACGTCTGATGGAAGTACATTGTAATCAGAAAAAGTGTCTAAAATATCACTAGAATTTAATAAAATAATGACTGCGTTGTTGATATTTTATCTTTTATTATGTTTAATACTGGGTTATCTTTCTAGGATCCTTGTCCACGTTGGGGTGGTGCTAGCGAATGCAATTGCCCCAAGGGACCCAAAGCATGCATTTGTATAAAGAAAGCGCCCCAACCTCCAACGGACCCGACTCCTTGTCCCCCTCAAGAAAAAGAAGATGCGGTAAGAGCTCACAAACTACGAATTTAATCAATCAATTTGTTAAGAATAGATAAGTAGTCGAGTAGTTAAATTCTCGCAATAATCTTGTATCATAAGTTGAAGGTGATTAACACGATCCATATTTCTGTTCGTTGCATAACAATCAATGTTTTCATTGTTTAAAACTACGGTCCTTCAAGGATTTTTCGATACATTTGAAAACCTGCAGTTTAAGTATAGTCATTATTAAAATATTCTGGAAAAAATGAGCCTTACAAATATTTTTTATCAGCATAACATTAACTTCCCCGTTCATGGTGATGGTTGCAAACGCGACCGCCGATTAAGAGGTCCTGCGTTTAAATCCCAGGTCAGCACGCTTGAATTTTCTGCATTTTCTAATAGTGGCTCGGAGTTTCCATATAATAAATAATAACAAATAAATATAAATATCTTGGGACATCTCCACAGACGGCCACCTGATCCCAAAGTAAGCGTCAAGAGAGCTTGTTGTATGGTAACCAGACGGCTGATAAACTACATATATATACATATAAATATATACTTAAATATATTTTTTTTACACTCAGACAGAATAAATACTAGTGCTCATCACACAAATATTTATTATGGATGGAAATCGAACCCACAGCCCCCGGCGCAACACTCAGGTTCACTAACCTCTGCACTAACGGGCCAGATACCAGTAATATGTATATCATAAATAACGTAATCGGTGAAACGTGAGAGTGTACTAGACTCCCCGGCCTATCTCTTCGTGGATTACTGGCGTGATGCTACGTAACAGTGACAATTATTTGCAGGGTGAAGTGAAGATTTGCCCGCACAAAGAATCTGCAGCTTGTGGTCCTGACTGCGCTATGCACGCCGTCCCAAGCGCAGTTGGCACTGATGTTGCAGCGTGGCGACCAGATCCATGTCAGGGTCCAACGTGCCAGTTCAAGAATATGAGAGCAGCACAATGTGTCCTCGGGCCTGAGGCTTTGAATGCAATATCTAACAATGGAAGTTATGTGACAACAGTACCATATGTACCAATAGGAGAAGATCAGGTAACCCTTAGGGGTAGAAAGAAATAAACAATAGATATTTTTGTCAATAAATTCGAGTGAAAGTACATGGATAGAAGCAAATTATTTTTAATATTCATTAACTTATGGTTAAATAGAATTGAAATGTGCAAATGCCGTTTTAGGTTTCCTGTAAATGCGAATCATCGTCAACTAAGTCTTGCGTTTGTAAGACAGGTAAGTTGTATAACCATTTGAATATAAATTTAAGACTAACATGGAAGTGCAAAATATTTGACTAAGAGGAGTTTCGCCGTTTGATTTAGAATTCTCCTTATTTTAGATGGTAGAACTCATCCACGGGAAAAAATTATCGAGGAAGTTATGGGAAATTATTTTGAACTAACTCCCATTGAAAAAGTAAGTTATGTCATGATCAGCAGCGACTCTTTGAACGTATCACAATAGTCACAAATATAATACAATATATGATTGAAATTATTTTCATTCTGTACGGAGCTTATTTGTCATATATCATTTTTAATAAATTCATTGTGAAGCATGGTGACTTATTTTTTTCAAATTAGTTTTAAGAAATCTGACCACTATGCCGTTCGCATGAACACTGAGATAAATACAATTTCTGCTTAGGTTTCCGCTACAAAGGAATACAACAGGAATGATATAAAGAACAACAATGAAAACATTGAAGTACCGGTTTGTGTAGATGAACCTGTAAATATTGGTTATTGTTGTTCTTCTGAATTGCGTGATCATTTGTTAGCAATTGACAGAAACTAAATATTAACAGATTATAAAACGTTTAAACACAATGACAAGGATATTTGTAGCAACCAAGTTTGTATAAGTTTAAAGTCAAATTACGTAAAACAATTTTCTAAGATAGACTTTGCACAATTTGCCAATTTATATCCTGAAACTAAAGGAGACGGTTCAATGGAATCCAATCATTTTCAAGCCGCTGTAAATCATATAGAAAGTGGTACAAAATTGATGAATAGTAAGGATTTTAAAGATGTGGTGGATAATAAATCTGTATATTCAACAAAACTAAGAATTTGTAAAGTTGCTCATAAGCTCATTAATGATATTACTGTATCTGATTATAAATCGATAGCTAATCCTTTGAAGGAATGGATTACAGTCGATTGTTTTTTACATGAAATACTGGAGAAATGTTGAATTGTAGATAACAAGGAGAAAAATATTAGTAACGAAATTGAGATTAAGTCTTAGAAACTGGAGATTTGAGGAACAATAAAGAGAGAAGTATAATTAAAAACGTAAATGAAATAGATCGTATCTATAAAAATAAATATTATGATCAAGACTCATCAAAAAATAATGTATCCACAACTTCTTTGCGTGGTGTCAATCCTAGACTCGAGAAGAAAAGTATTAAGACATTAGATTAAGGGTGATAATAAGCTTCATGTTATTAACATATACGGTAAAATGGAGTTTTTAGACTTTTTTTATGTGTAGATATTTGAATATTGGCCATATTTTTCTTAAAAGATTATTTTACATAATTAACGCTATAATGCTTACATGAAAACTCTACTTTCATTTCTTTTGTACTTCCATATTTCGGATAATATTTGATATTTTTGTCTACTCTGAGCTTTAATTTTAATCCATTAACTTACAGATATAAAACAAACGAAATCACATGTACGGATACAGAGTGTTAACAAAAATTGTAATAAGCTACCTAATAATTTACAAACAGATGGTTTATTTGTTAGTAATCCAAATGTATTCAAAAATGATTTTGCAGTAGAAAAAGAGGATTTAAAGATTCCTAATAAAACGAGAAATGACTTATATAGTTCTAAGGAAAGTATATCAGTAGACAGTCATGTAAAAAATAATTTAATTAAAGAACAGTTTAAACCTTTACTTATATCAAAATCAATACAAAATGATACAGTTATTTTTGAAAAATGTAGAAATGTGAAAAAAATTCAAAGAAAACCGTCGGAACAGTCTGAAGTGTTAAAGGAAATAAATAAAAAAGTAATGGATTTGATTGAAAGTATAACAAAACAAGATCCTAACTCTTTTGTATCGTTAAAAAAGACAAAATCTGGCCATTTGACAATAGGTTTAAATTCGGTTGCTTATGACAGTGGTAAAACTTTTTTAATGAAGAGGTCAGCCTCCGGTAACATGATTATCGAAGTTACTGATAGTACTATAGAAATATTGAAAAATTCCAAGAGCAACATAGAATTTAATCCCAGTTTTAGTGAATCCTCTGTAGGCAAAAAAACTGATCAAATGGGTGTCGTAGTATCTAAAAGTTGTAATGAGCAGTGTAATAAAAAGAAAAAAGTTACTGAAAATGATGTTACGAAATTTTTATTGCACAATTTAAAAGAAAATGATGAAACATGTAAAGTAAAAAAGGAAATATTTTCATTACTTTGTTTACAAGATATGTATGAAAAAGGTCAGCGAAACATTAGAGTTAGATTTATATATAAAAAGAAATGGGTGGCTGATGAGCAAGCTACACTTATACAGTCGCCATCAGAAAATGTAATGATTCATGTTAAAAAAATACCGGGTATTATACGTACTATTGAAGAAATACCCGTCCTTTTATTTAAAACAGAATCAGATATTGTAAATGTTTGTTTAGACGAGCAAGTATCTGACATGTTTGCAATGAGAACAATTTCAGAAGGACTTTTAATTAGCAAAAAACACCGTGAAGCACCTGTGGAGCCGTTGCAGCCGATTGAGACAAAAACAGAAAAAATAGCTAAAATCAAATTAAAAGGACTTGATAGTGCGATAACAGAACCGCCTGTTGTAATCGAGCAAACGCCGTCAGGCAATTATGATATAATCTTAGAAAAGGAATTCGAAAAATGTTATAAGGAAGCGATAAAACGACAGACGGGAGGTGAAAATGATAGTTTCTTTGATATTATTAATACTTCATCTAGCATTGTATTAGACTTTGATAAGATAGATCGTGTAAGAAAAGAAAGTAAGAAAGCTTTTCTTATGAAATCTAATTCAGGGGTATTAAAGATAATCGTTTCGGATTCTACCCATGATGATAAAATAAAAGAAGAAAACATAACGAAAAGGAAAGCTGTAGCATCTGGATCAACTATGTCTGCTAAGGCACTCCGTGAATTGCTAAGTCAATTACATGATGGCAGTTTTCATAAGAGTACCCCATATAATGCAATTTCGAAAAAAATGAGATCTTGTAGTGATTCCCATTTATATAAGACAAGTAAAACTAAGCTTCAAAGTAGTCAAAAACTGTTACACAACTCATCAAACACCTTGAGAAGGACTCCGTCAGGCAAATTCGCAATAATTTTAGATAAAGAATCGAAGCAAACTTTTATTAATAATTTAATAACTCTCATAGACAAATCCTCGGCAAATACTATACCAGTAAGTAGAACGGATTCAGGTGAAATTACCATTGTATTTAATAAAGACACTAGCAACATGGGAAATTTTAATTCATTAAAAGTTACACGGTCTGGGAATATTTATGTCGTTCTAGACGGTGAAGATTTTAAACGAATACCTAATAATGTGGGTGTAAACGCTGCTTCCGTTTCAAGCAAAGGTGTTATTTCACCGTATGTAAGTCAAATAGTGAACCCAGCGGATAAATCGATTGCAACAACATGTAATGCGCGTCCAGATGGTAGTTTGTGTGATTCATCCAAGTGCGCATGTGAGCGATTCGTATCACTAGACAGCTGGAGTTCGAGTGAGAAATGTTGTGGAAAGATTAAATGCTTTGAGTTCAATGATCAACTGAACATTATATCGAACAGGTCCCCGCATATAGTGATTAAGCCGCGTGAATCTGGGTTAGTGTCAGATAAGCACGCTAGAATCGAAGAGAGCTATTACTGTGAGGTGCAGCCAGTTTGTCCATACCACATAGATAGATATGATGCCGTATCTAACGAATTATTAGAAGTATATGGCTTGTGTAACAAGGTACAGGAAATCAGAGCATCATCAAAGATCACAACACATACAAAAGCGCGACAAGTATATGGAAAAATCGTGAAATCAGGTCGTGACACCTTAGACTTTTTACCTCCACAGTTACCCTCTTTCCTAAGAAATATCACTAATATTAATTATTATTAAAATTAAGTTACATGTCGTCCAGTTTTCGGCGTTCAAAATGTTAAAAGAGAAATGTATAATACACGTGAGTATTAAAGTTTACGTATGTAAAATCAAATTTTATTACTTGTTGTTTCCTATGTCTGAATTTTAAGTAAACCCGCGCCAGTGGCTCGCTACGAGTATTTCAGCATGATGAATATACTCGTAGCTATTAATCTTGTTAAGAGTACTACATAGGTTGCAGTGTTTTATAAAGGTCACAAAAGCTAAATTATTATGGTCCCACGAACAACCGAATTCGTTTCACCGGAAGTGACTTTGAAGCGAAAAAGTTGAATGATTTTTGTTTATTTTTTTATCTCGTAACACTGACCAATGAGATTCGCAGTCAACATTAGTTATTAATTGTCTCGCCTATACAGTTCTGTAGGTAATTTCAAGGTAGAGTTTGGTTGCAGTCACAGGTGACTCACATATTTTATTAAAGATTAAGGATTTCTAGCTGCGACGCTACTGAAATATTTTCAGATTATCTACTGTCTCAATAAATAAATATAACAAAAAGGTTTTATGCACATACGTATATAGAAGGCAATTGATACACTACATTGGCCACGAAATATTTTATATAGCCTGTTCTTTTAAACAGCCGATCGTCGTTCGATGCAGATGTAACACACTGATAAACATAAAAGCAACAAACATAAAATCAATAGCCATTAAATTGCAAACGCTATCAAAATTATCAGCGTATGCGGGAAATGTATGCGGGGCATTTTTAGTGAAACGAATTGCAGAACGAATGTACCGTGCAATTTTGATGGCATCGCTACGAGAGGCGGGCATGTTCGTTAAAATTTAATGCATGAATTAATTTTGTTTAAGAATGTCAGTTGTTTCAGTTTTAGGTTTCTATCTTTCCGTTTCTTTTCATTCCATATTCTTTGTTTGTTGTTTTTTTGTATGTGCCCAGGGTCAACAGGCTCATCACCTAGTGAACCTGGTTCAAAGTGGGACGTAAACGTGACAGTTGAAACGTGGGAGTGTACGACACTCTTCTACATATCTCTTCGGGGATTACTGGTGATGTGTTAGGTTTCTTTTGTTTTGTAAGTATTTACAGTTTTTGTGTTCATTTCAAGTTGGGTAGTTTATTCCATGTAACTTGATGCATCGGCATTGATACATCTGATCTTGATACATCTGCAAATTTAGGACTAGATAGAAATCCTACATATTAACATACGTTTTCTACAAAACCAAAACCCGTAATCGAGAATTCAGATTATCCTATGGGTTTCCATAAAACTAGCACTCATTTTTATTAAAACCCTATAAAATTCTTTTATTATCCTAAGATCTCATGTTTTTCAAAGCTTCATAATAGGTTATTATATCAGAATTTCAAAGACCTTGATACATAATAGAAAAAGCGTTGTAAAGTTTCCGTACACTACTGATGGGTGTTTTGCGGAATTAAAATAAAAGGACTGTATTTTTTTTATAGGCAATGGTGTAATAGTAGATATAACGAAAATGGATGACGAATGGGATTATCATAGTTTCCAAAAAAATTACATAGAAAAATTTAACTACCCCCTCAAACACAGTTATCATTACGGCTGGCGCGTAAATTTAAAATTGATACAATTATAAAGGAATTTAGTTTAAAAATGCAAGTTTTTTAAAGAGTTTTGAACATGCGTTGAAGGTTTTTGGTTACACATATAGGGTTATTCGGAAACAAAAAATATACATGAAGGGACTAACGAACGCTAGTTTTAGCCGAGTCGCAAGTTTGGTCATTTTTTGGCTGAAATCGAAACTGTGACGGAAACAATGACTTTTGGCTTAAATTATTTCACAGAACATAAATTGTGCAGGTAAAATTTGTTACATTTAACTGGCCAAACCGATTCTACTTATGAAAATGATAATGGTTGTCGGTTAGAAGCAGTAGTTCCTGGTGAAAATCTAACAGTGATCTTCTATCGAACCTATGCATTGTCTGGTAGAATTTTATTTGAGAACATATTTACAAACAATTTACGATACATGGTTATAATAGATTGCGATTAAACAACTCTGTTTTATAGCGTAATACTTGAACTGCTGACTATAAATAAAACAAAAATGTAGACGAACATCTATTTTGCATTGAAGGATGGGGTATGATTACGTTCGTACGAAGTATCTGTGACAAATTTAAATTTGATATTTTATTGTGAGGTCCTTTGCTTGATTGTATGCAACATTGGGAAATTTTGCCATTCTTATTACGCTTGACAGTCGTCGTGTTTTTTTTTATTTTAAGAGCGGGCAGTAATCACGAACGACGCTAAAGTATAAAATTGATGAATAAAATAGCTAAAATTAACATTTATTATACTGACGACTATGATCTTAAAGTATTTGATATAGATCCAACGATGCCTAGTAGATACCTATAGTTCCGTACAATAACATTAATGCTTAAATAAAAATAAATGAGTAAATCGTAAAAAATACAGCATAGAACTTCTCAAGTTAACAGTCACTAAAATAAATTTCAGTAGCTGGCCCTGAGAAGAGATTGATGGTCAAAAAATAGTTCGTGAAACAGTGCCTTGAGGATTTTCAGCAAACGTCATTTATTTCCGCCAACTTGTACGTAACACGTTTGAAATTACTCTTTACGCACGATTCACTC
>DWEI01001190.1:0-17559 GCA_018245875.1 Mysoria ambigua | reverse complement strand
TTAATCATTACATCGTTTAATGGATTAAGCACTGTGCATAATATAAAAAACATATGAAAAATCCCAGAAATGTAAATATATTGAAGAGGCTTGTAAAATTAATATCATTTCAGCAATATATTGTTTTTAAAATATAATTACTTGACTGCCTCGTTGATCGTGTTGGTTGCAGGTGTGACTGCCGATCGGGAGGTCCCGGGTTCGAATCCGGTGGAAGAACACTACAAAATTTTCTAATTTAGATTTTCTAGTAGTAATGCATGACAATAAGCTCACCACCTATTCCATAGAGGGACGTAAACGTAACCGGTGAATCGTGGGAATGCTCTGCATTCCTCTGCCTAACCCTTCGGGGATTACAGGCGTGAATTTATGTTACTTTAAAATCCTCGCATAATTTCTTTATAATACAATAATGAGAGTATGAAAGCAAATGAAAATTTCTTCATTATCTTTCATCAATTAAGCATTTATACATATATTTTAAACTGTTTTCATTATCATATTATGGACTATTATAAATTACAGCTTGTTAAAACATTTGCTCAGAAACAATGTAAAAGCTATCATACTTTAGTACGTACTTTAGTACTGATTGAGATTCGCATAAAAATATTACATTTTACTTTATTAAATGTAACGTTATATTTTATCACGCTTTTATTTCCCCAAAAGGTCAGACAGAGGAGTGTATTAGGTATTCCTACTAGCACCCGATCAAAAGTTCCTTGTTATCAGCCCATTAACATACACTGGGCATAAATCCGCACTACAAGTAGACTGGAAGTGTTCACTTAGAAAAATCCAACAATATGTATTTTATGCGACCAGGTAATCGAATCCTGGACCTCTTTCATTAATATTTATCAATGACAATAAATTGGACATGCGAAATAAACGAACGGTTTTGTTTGATAACAAAATAAATGCTGCCATGATGACTACGAAAAAGGAGTCGGGGCTTGAAATATTTGCATTCAATTCGTGTGTGCGAATTCAAATAAAGAATTAATCGCCAGCCGCACGATTCGCTCAAAATGCAGAATGAAAGTGATCACCCCATAAACATCTGAAAACAATATGAAACAATTCGTACTAATGTATATCAACCCTGCCTCGATTAGGGTTGGCTGCTTCGTAAAGTCCGTTCCACACTCGAGTTGTGTGCTAGCAGTTATTTGCACAATTGGGAAACGTGCGCATATGAAAAAAAATGATTGACGTAGAAATACGACGTCTTTTAATAGTGCCAAATATCTCTAATATTTGGCACTCGATGCTCTCAGTCTACCCCAGGAGGGATCGGGCGTGAAGATATGTATGTATGTTGTATGATTTATGTAAGACGCACATTAATGACTGCAAACAATTTTAACTGAGCTTTAACTATTTTTTATTAACTAAATTTTCTTAGAACTTCTACCCTTAGGCCTGAAGCAATAAAGATATTTATCGCTCGTCACTCTCTGCATAACCTGCAATAAATAAATGCGACGTTGCTCCCCACTGTGAACAGACCGCTACAATAAGCTTTAGAACAAACGATTAGAGTTCCGCTGAACAAACGCCCGTATTGGGATGCCTAATATCGGGATATACGGCATTTGGGAGCGATGGCGTGATAAAACGAGGGCAACAGCCGCCGAGGGGCCGAATTAAGCTAATGAGATATCAAAAGCTTCTCATAACTCACGCTGTATGTAAACAAACCGAATGCGAGCAAGTTGCAAACATGATAAGTTGTCTTTGGCTAGTTCCGCGGCTTCCGATGCCGCGGCTGACTATGATTTTTCTTTCATAACTCTTTCATTTTTTTTTCCTCAAGTTTCCGTTATTCTAATATTTATCGTCCTATACTAGACGAAGAGGAATCAATAAATTTCGTCGCAGATTTTTACCTAATACAACAATATCGAAGTAATGGTGATTTAATATACATGTTACAGCAGTTTGCTTCTCATCTAATACCGATCGAATCTTGATCCAAACCGTACAGAAACATAGCAATATAAGCATGAGTGAAAGGGGGAAGAAAAAATCTTTCAAGTCTCTTTGATTAAGTTGTATTAGCAGTGAGCAGAGCAGTGTAGTTAGGTGTAAGGTTATAGATAAGTGTTGTCTTGGAAATGAGATTTCAAAACGAGGTCCTTAATACATTAACCACTCGACGGGAGCCGAACTGTTAGACCAACAACGGCTACAATAAAATAAATCCAATAAGGAATATTAAAGTCGTTTTTATTCCCCGAACGTCCTTTTCAAACGTCCATTCCCATTTTATCCAGTGCCAACAATTTAATATATTTATTTATCTGGTTAAGTTCGATTTAACTCGATTCGATTTTGATAAAATGTCCGGTTATGGACTCAATTTTATAGCAGCGTTTTACGTTTTATTGTGTGCGATTTCATTGGGGTGTAATATTTATTTTTCCATCAGATACAGAATGTTATAATTAATTCAAAATATGATATTGCTTTGTAATATTGTTATATCGTTTCTTTAGATCGTTTGCGGCTTGGGCTGTGAACACCGAGTGTTAAATAATATCTTTATTAATTTGGTCCGTTTCTTCCATCTCCATTAGTTTCTTCGTGAGGGAACACACACCTAAATTGAAGACATATGTATTCTTAAACATTCGATATCTGATTTGTTTAATGACAGTAAAGAGAAATCGAGAATTTAATAATGATCGGTTTTTTCACGATGATCTCGTTCACGGTTACGCCAAGTGATATTTTATACTAAATTCACATTTTCTATGAACAGGTGGCCATAAGAATTTGAACCTACAACAGAATTTGGATACACGAAGTGGATGGTTAAGTCAAATATCTATTACGTACATCGTCGTATCATAAATTAATTCTTTATAGTATTCCCCAAGAATTGTCGCGTTCGAAGATACAATATTGAGCTTGATCATTACGAATTCGTTATGTACGAGAATGCCGACAGAACTCCGAATGTTGGATCATTTCAACATAATTAGGAAAGTAAACAACTAGTAACAAATGACCCTTGACGGCCGAAAGCTGTTTAATTTCCCAAAAATATGTAATCGGGAACGCAGATGTTTGTAGCTAATGAATGACGCAAAGGGCATCACACTGTCAAACCCTTCTCAAAAGTACCGCTCTAATCGCTCCATTATACAACGAAACGCCGAAAAAAAACTATATACAGCAATATAAAAAACTGGCGGACTCGTTCGTGTTATTGATAGGAGTTTTGTCAACGGATTCGTGAAAGGCAGGCAGATGTTGTACATTATGATGCTTGGATTTGATTTCCTTTCTTGCGTCCTTGATTACTTTTATTTGGGCCGCATCGATATTTTTTACTACGGCGACTACTCTTTTACGGAGACTATTTTTTTTATAAGAGACCTATTTTATCTGCCACTGCGTGTAGTTTTTAGTACGCCAATTATTTTTCACTACTGTTACTGTAGTCTTTATTTTATACCGTACAACTATGTTGGCCTACTTTTTGTATCACACTTGAATACATTGTATACGAATTTTTCTAACTCTACGTGCGAGTTTTTGTAGAAAATATTTCAAAGCCGTGATATGTGTAGTTATAGTTATACAATTACTTTTATCATCATTATATTTTCACGCATTGTCTTTTACGGCGTAGGTAGTGAGTAACGAATGTATGATATATCTACGCTTAACAATTAAACGCCGGTAATCAAAATGTTACTATTTTGACCACATATATTTTTCAGTAATACTTCTACATGAAATTCCTGCCCGTTTGTTGATTTATAATTTTTAACGTCATTTAACACAAAATTTACGAACACTGCCCGTCGGTACTGGGCGTAACCGTTTAAATGACTTGATCAATTAAACACGGAAATCGGTCATAAAGTATTGTCGGCGCCTGGTGTAGCATAACTCAGCGAATTGTTAACGACATGCCAGCGCGCCAGGCTTAGGATCGCATTCATAAAAAAACGTAATTTCACGCATGGAATCCCCGAAGAGATAGGCAGAGGAATGCAGAACACTCCCACGTTTCACCGGTTACGTTTACATCCCAATATGGAATAGGTGGTGAGCCTATTGCCACACATCGGGCACATATCCAGACTCCGAACCACTACTAGAATTCTAATTAATTAATAACAATGCGGAACAAACCATAGCTCTATGCAATGCAACGCATCGAATGTTTTCATAAATGACAGTCTATCTCTAACGCCGCATTTCGCGCGAATTAACATATTAAAAGCTCTTATTTTCCACTGCCCAAACCTACCTCCCTAACCTCAACAGGAACCTAGCTGATTTCGCAGATTCTGGAGCTGGCCTGCGTAATTTTGATTTCTTACCAAACATATATTATATGCAAAGTTTTCCTTCTACTTACTTTTATGTAGTTGAACATACATGTTTACTTCATTCGCCTTTTACGAAATCTTCGTTAACGTGAGGGGAATCGCTGCTCCGCCGACGCTTTATGGCTTTATGCTTTCGCATTTTACGTTTGTTAAAAAACAACGTTCTGACACGGAGACAGCGCGGACATACTTTTTATAATTCATAAGTGAGCTGCAAATACAATGGCCGTAACATGCACATCGCAACTGTTCCGCAACAGAGCGAATGCTAAAAGCAAAGTCCACACAAGCAGGACAAACTGTTCCCGTTACGAAAGCATGATGCAATATTTATTGTGTTCGAAAGCTGGATAAGGCGCGGCGCACACTGAAATGCATTATACCAATCTCATACATTACGTACATAATAGAAAATATTTTTATATTCAACGCAGTGCAGTGTTTCATTGTACGTGTCTACTTATATATAGCATGAATCTTTGACTTAAGGTCCATTCAATATATATTTTTATTGTGAGTTAGATATCATATTTTAGAATTTGTCCGACTTTTATTGTTGTTGTGAAGTTATTCTCCGTAGTTTAGCCTTGTTATGGACGTCCAATCTAGAATATCATTGGATAAAATATATCCAATAGTGGACAATGAAAGTTTTCTAAACGAGATGGGGGAATGACAGAGTCATTGGAGATCTAAGCAAGTTTATGTATGGAATCTTTAACGAACATTTTACGCTTCCACTTTTGTATACTTGTCTCACCTCAGAATGAAAATACAATTACGGCTATATTCGGATTAATAAACGCCACATCTGTTATTAAATACAACATTACAAAATTCTGTTCAAATGTAACAAATTTTCTCACTAAACTATCCTTAAATACTACATCGAGTGACATATAACTATTAAAACGCAATATATGTTGCAAAAACAAGGGCCACAATTTGAATCCAAAAGCTCAGGAGTGAAAGTGTGAATTTTAAACCTTCAGGCCATATTCCCCATAACATTGTTACACGCCATAGGTAATAGACATTTTTAAATGTGTCAGGGGGTTCACTGCATGTCATTTGGTAATAATAATAATGACCATGATTTATAAATCAATTATGGCGATAAAGAGTTTCACGACGCGATAACGAATAACTTAGTTGTAGCCGTGTTAAAAACAGTTCCCGTTTCACGGCGTACAATTGTAGTACTTCTCTTTGAACATAAAACACATTAAAAATGTATGTTTTTATAAAAGAAGCCTAAACTTTAATTCACTGAAAATGTCCTTTCAAATGCATTATTTCGGAGTCAAGCAAGATTTAATCGCGTTTAAAATAGAACTAAAGCATATTTCAAATGCTTTATCGCAAGACAGCGCTCGATCGTCGTCCTCTAGCGTTTAAAATGTATCATTAGTCCCAAGTTAGCGCTCTCCTCTGCTCAAGCAGCTGACAGGATCCTCTTGCTTGCTCTCCATTGCTCGAGCGTCCCTTCGCCTCCCTCTTGTACTCTGGCGGCCTGCTGATCGGTCTACTTAAGCCTGTTATGATACCGATAGCTAACACACACAAACAAATATTTGAGAAAGTCTGACCCACACTAAGAACTTACCTTTGTATGTGCTATATCTCACAGATATTCCTTTAATATCGGACCATTGGAAATATAAGTACACTTACTAGCAGAAAATTATGGATACAGATCTGAAAATCTGCTTGTTCACGGACCTCTGCATGCGATCGACGCTCCACATAATGGTATTAAGACTAACACAGTCTAGAAAATTCCTTTACAGAATATAGGACAAATGGCCGTATGATGTCATTATAATAAAACATACATATGTACTGTAACATGAATGTTAAAAATTATTATTAGAACACCTGTACAAGGCAATATTAATTGAGCCTTCTAGGCATAACTGTTAATATATAGAAGCAAAGTTATATTTAGCTTAATTGCAGGTTATGACAGCAATATATGACATAAAGTACAAGGACGGTAATAACATATATTAAAATAAAGTAGTTGAATTCCTCGAACATGCAATGTGTATAATGTTACATATACATGATCATCAACGTTTTTTATCGGTCCATCTATATATAAAATATATTCGCATAAATACAATAAAACAACATAAAACTGTTTTTTTTTCAATTTATTTATAAATTTGTTCCTAAAACGTTAAATTAACCTAAATAACATCACATATATGATATCTGTAGTCTCTAAACGCACTGCTAGCATGATGTAGCTCATCACTCAGATCAATTACTGGACAGCTAAAGCAGGGTAGACTAGATACCTCGTGTGAGATATCCTCCTTACAATTACAATACAATCACTACTTCAAGGTACATGTTACTCTGTTTAACTTGCAAATTCGAAACTTTGTGAGCATTCCTATATACATCATAAATTACACGTTAATTTATTAAAGAATTAAACGCAATGAATGTTTCTGTTATTGGATGTTATAGTTTTCTATGCTGAAATTAATTTAAACTGAGTTCTTTTTACCATATTGAAAATTATTTTATTCCAGGTTTTCAGTGAGCGAAAGTAGAAACCTGAAACAGCAGTCCTATCAATACATTCTTATATGTAGTCGGTGGTAGACTTTAATAGACGGCGGCAGTCATTGCCAGCTGCTGCCTATTGGCTTGCTACTTTTTTCAAAAATGCATTACTTCTAACTAAACATCAATGTACATAACTACATTGACTGCATTGCCTGTGGGTTCTTGACGCTTATATTTGAAGATGTTACTCGAGTGCAAAAGTGCTCTATGTTCACCGCTATTATTAACAAGTGGCAGCACTGTCACCTAGATGGCAGCACCATCTCCAGGTCACTAGGTAGTAATAAAATATGAAAACTTTGTTTTGCAACGAAATATATAAGACAAGAAGAGGAAACATGTGCTCTCGCCACGAACTGATCCGATCGAGAAAGGATTTGAATGGGATTAATTATGTTGTGTTCGTGAATGTATCTGTGTAAAAAGGTTTCTTGAAATATCTGCTTACTTGCCGTATCTCTGCTTACCGTGAAATAGCTTATGAAATGTTAATCAATGCACATTTTTCTATGTTGTGTCGCTCAGTAATTAATTATTGAAGCCACACCAAGTTTACCACAATAAACCTAGTTTTATGTTAATATGTAAAAGATACGGTAAATATTTTTAACTCAATTTTTCATGTCTAACCTTTTATGTTAATTGTATATTAACATAAAAATTTTGACTATAATTTAACGCATTAGGGTTATATAATGTTATGTAATGTTACATATACATTCCGTCAATTATTTTATCGTTTCATTGCTGGACAGTGACACCTAATCAGAATGATATTGGTTAGATTCAGGAGGTAGTGCCATAAAAAAACCCTTAAATCTAGTATTTTTCTATTTGGAGTTCCAACTCGGGTTATTATACAATAGGGTCGATGTTTTACCAGCGTGGGCTTAGTCTGCCACGCTGGCCTAGTGCGGGTCGGCAAACTTCGTGCTATCGACATGAAATGGTTTTGAAGTAAATGAATTAACCCATTAGATTATATCAACTAACATATTATTACAGTAAAATCAAATCGATGTAGTCTTTAGGAAGTTAAATCTGTCGATACAGAGACGCAATCGATGTGTTGTAAAATCTATACATACGTACATAATAATATAAGTATATATGTATCGGTATGTACACATACCTACAACCCTCACGAATATCCGTCAGAGTAGGGTTCGTTCACATTACTTAAATTTCACTCGGCAAATATGAAGCGGTTTTCATATCAACGTGTACGGAATTTATTTGAAAAGTTCCATTTAATAAAGTACATAATTCTGCTCCTCGCCACTGTGCGAATATGATGATATTAAAATTAATAAAACCCTTAGACAAAATTGCGAATATTACTGAGTGGATAACTTTTATATGTGAGTAATGGTTTAAAGTTAAATTATTTATTTAGGCTTAATGGTTATTAGGTTTCGCAAACTCTAAGAGGAAATTATTAGTTACGTTATAGATACTCCGCTTAGATTACAAGCACGATTAAAGAACACTAGTGCCGAAGCAATTACGACTATTAATATGAGCGAACGTGGCCCAACATGGCCCATTGTATATGACCCAACCATGTGAAGTATCCAATATGATACTTTATATACAATGGAAAGCAGTATCGAACAATGCCAGTGCCTTCATTATACCTTTATTTGATTTGAGCTTGAAATAACACAATACGACATAAGCACAATGCAGACAATAAGAATTTTTGAATTACGACTGTCCATTGACTGTGATTTTTTGATATAAAACTATCGCTCAGAGTGTCCAAGAAATCTCACACTAAAACCTATATCCAATATCAATCATTCAGTTCTGCTTCGGATTTAGCGGTATATATGTATATTTACCACTATAATATACAACGAAAGTTGTTACACAAAAAATACAATTATACAAAAAATTGTTTGTGGTGATACAAAAAAAATGTAGTTGCAATATCAATTAAAGTTAAATTAATCTTGTTATAAGTTTTCCAATTAAAATTAGTACATTGGTCAGTTACGATATGTCAATTAGTCAATTTAAGTTTATCAATTTGTTCATTAAAAATTAAAAGCCAGTTTCTTAGTGTTGTAACATTATATATTTGAAACGTAAAATAAATATGATTAACCGCTTACAATCGTATAACAGTTATATGAGTCGTATAACATAATTATGTACGAATTGACGCTTCATAACTAATTAAATGTATGTATATCTTGTAACATAATATCGCAGTGTAACCCGATACTGGAATTTCGAACGCCGATATGGGCATGATTGATCAGCTTAAGACGAACTGCAATCAATCAAGGGTGATTAACTCATTAAAGCTATAAAATCAGGCGTCGATCTTGAGACGGGCACTTCCACGCTCCCTATTGAAAATCAGCGTCGCGTCTTCAACGTTGTAACTTAAAAAAAAACTAAAAGATACCATCATTAAATTAAATCACTTCTATCACAAAGGGGACAGCGTAACTGTTAGTTAAATGAATTTTCTAGGTTTCTACTTTACGTAAATGGATTTTCGGTCTATTGGTTTCCAATTTTCGATATTATCTATTACCTAAGAGTTTGTATATTGCCTGTGATGTCTTTTTTACGAGATAATATTTCGATACATTTTTTTTTTCATTAATATCAAGATATTCATTTTTCGTCGTTTTACGTCTACACACTGCTTATTATTCAATTGATCCGGTCAGTAATGATGAAGCTGATAAAGTATGACGATGACGGCGATGATGATGTCCATGATTTCTAATTCGCGAAAAAGCTTTTGTCGAATTCCCGGAACATTCAATCTAACAGCACTTCTAGCTGAAAAAACATTTTCCTTTTTTTAACACTAAGCGGTAGTTACGCAGAAAAGTTGGCACCGAACCGTTTAACTAAGTACAAACATATAATGCACGAGGCTAATCCGTTTCGCTTGCTTTTAAGCGAAATTAAAAACACGACCTTCGACTTCGTAACCAAAGTAGGTAAAGTGGTCGTCGATAAGTTAAAGTATGTTAAGCACACATCACAAGCTCTCGACTTTATGCAACGGAAATAATAAGAATTGTGGTTATTCGAGTGGCATCATTTATTGTTTATGCTGCGTGTGTGAATTGTAATGTTACATCATGTGTTCCGGAACATATGACTGTTTATAGTTCCAATATTAAATGAATACAACAAGTGTGCTTCTGATCCTTCCAGCTCCGTTGATAATTTTGGTTCTCTGTCCAATTATCTCTAGTCGAATTCGACCTTTTGGAGAGATTCCGAACATAGTCCTATCTATCGGTCGCTGAGCGAACTTAAACTATTGTATAGTCATAACGATCAATGACGGTAATAATTATTTTAGTACTGAACTAGTGAATACTGATCCTAATAGCTAATCCAAAAGTTGCACCTGCGATTCTCCCCATGACTAATACGTGTGATGTTTAAGAGGATTTTTTTTTTTGGATTCCGACTTGGTATTCTTTATAACATAGAAATAATGATAATTACGTTTTAATATCAAAATTGCAAGCTGTGGTCGTAAAACAGAGCTATTATAGTCCATAAAGTAACATGCAATGAAAAAATCTAATATTTCCACTCTTAATAAAACGAATTGAAAGGAAATGAAGTAGTTTCCGTCGCTTGCCTATTGAAAAATTTCATTAAAATCGACTCACGACTGGGCTTCAGTATAAAACAGTGCAAAAATTTTAGAGCCATTCGAGATTCGTTAAAATTTTTATTCAACTATTGCAATCACACGCAAAATTTGTCTCCGGCACACACAAGCACGCATGCATGCACGCACACCTATGCATGCACCCACAAACGTACAGACAGGCCCACAAATACATGTTCGCATGGAGCACACTGTACAGTATTGAGTAGTCATTACAACAAATTAACTCGTAACGTATTGAGTAACCTTGAGTAGTTCTTTTTATCTACACATTACGACCCCTATAGGATAGGCAGAGTGAACCGAACGCCAACAATCCTTGTGCTACAACAATGACGTGACTAGATGATATTGTTTAGTTGGTGAAACCCTTATAAAGATAAATACAGATAAAATTTTTGCATCAATTCTATCGGTGAGTAAAAGTTGTGGAAACCGGACTTGTAACGGAAACATCGATTACTTAAATTGTCCAAACTTCGAATAAAGTTCCTAACTTTGATTGATGAGACCCACGCCGTTCAGTCGAAAATGTGCTTAATGCAAACTAAATATATAATGCCCTGCGATGCCCAACCCGCATGAGATTATGTCCAGCCGTGGACTGCAACAGACTGCAAATGATAATAGACTTATATACATATAGGACGAAACGTAATTAAACTGATATTAAATCGATCGTAAGTCCCAGGGTACAATTTCCAGATCGGGCAATATTAAAATTTTCTAACTTGGAATTTCTAGTAGTGGCTCGGAGTTGGATATGAGCTAAGTTTACGGCACTAAGCACACCACCAATTCCATAGTGGGACGTAAATATAATTGGTGAAAAGTGAGAGTATACTAAACTAATGTGACATCCTCGTCGAGGATTACGAGCGTGATGTTACGTTATATACATAATATATCTAATACGAGTTATATTCGCAATATATCTCCGTCTTCAGTTCAATAAATAATCTAGGTGTATTAAACTTAAAACTAGCATAAGTCCAAATGTAATCGAAACTAATACATGCATATCACGACGCCAGGTCCCTTACGGGGTATTCAGATCGTGTCATATACCCTATATCCTCCCGCTTTCCATCTTTACCAAGCCTGTTGCGCTTATAGGTAACATTTTTAGGTTGTCTTTTAGCCGTCATTTTATATTCGTTTCAACAAAAGTTGACGTACTCCTGTGTCTGTCGTTGAACAAAAGTTTCGAACAATTAATGTCGATGTCGAATATGTGCTATACTTGTATGTGTCACTGGCTAAACATAGTTGCTTTTCAAACAGCGGCGCCTAAAAGCCTTTCGTAGTGAAGCTGGTGAGCAGATAGAGCCGTTTGTATAGATTGTCAATAGAACGTTCAATGCAATTTAATTCCGTAAATTGGTGGACTACCAGTATAGCAGCTATTCCGGCAATATGCAAGATATTACTGGATGGTATTATCAATCTAGGTGTCTCCTCTGTTTTAAGTTTTTTTCTCGACACCATTCCAAGTACTTCAAAACAAGTATTTCGAATGAGGAAAACCATCGACATCAACGATAACACCTTTTCCGGTCTCAGTATTATCGTATTTCTCTTTATTATTCATCAATTGATCACACATATGCACAAAATATATGAAATCCCCTGAACATTAAAGTTGCAAATACCGTTTAAACTTCCATATTTATGTACAGCTAATAAAACTGTTCAATAATAATTTCATGTCGATTTAATATGAGAATTTTACTACAGGTAATAATATTTGGATATCCGTACGTGGTGCAAATTCCAACGCATCGCATGCATAGGTTTCGAATTTTTAGATTCGTATCATCTGATTGAATGGAAATTCGGTCGTGTGAAGAAATTGAAATGAGTTCTAAATGTATGTATATGAATTAATTCGTAATTGTTATAATGTTGTATGTCTGCCAACTCGCACTCGGACATCGTGGTGTAGGTACTATGGCCTTAAACCCTTTTTATTCTAAGACGTCATTCGACTACTAGGACTGAACGATAACAGTTAAATGATGGTGATAATGAAGATGACAGAATTGGGTTCAGTCATCTCAAACAGATATCTAAAATATAGAAAAATATCATATGAACATATAAGAATATAAAAAAAAGTAAGATGTACGAAAATACAAGAGAGTAAAGTAAAATAGAATGTACAAAAATGAATATGTACATAGTTTTGCATTCTCAAAGATTAAGACAACGCCAGCGTTAATACAGAACATAATAATCACACAGCAAGCGACTCAGCACAATGCCAGCGAATTATTACAACGGGTGTGTCATTAAAAACACAATGAAGGTCGGTGTTAATGTAGAAAAAAAAACCAGGCAAGCACCACAACATTTTTAAAGTTCTCCTCATAGGTGGTCGCCGGTGGAAAAAGTTAATGAACTTTTGCTACCGACACATGGGCGTGTTTTGTGTTCGGGGACCGCTTTCGAAAGCGCATTATAAATTATAAAAAAAAATGTTAACATTTCAGTCCACGGGAAACAATCTGTTTGATTCTTATAGAATTTAATTAAATATTGTATTATTAACTGCATTTAGATGCTTTTCCCCGTAAATGTCAAATACAGTTTCGTGCTGAATCGTATAAGATACAAAAATTTTTCATCGTTTTAGAAATTTATGATGTTTGTTTCAAGTTCTATTTGCAACAATTTTTTTTTAAATAGCGTTTATATTTTTATAATACTAATTTACCGGCATTAAGTAATTTTTACACAACTGTAACTTTTTATGCTGAGACTTTTTCATTACTCATCGGGAATCATCATAACATAAACAGAGGACTAGCATTACAATAGGACTCTCAGGAAAAAAAACACATGCACATGACAATCCAGTACATAATTTAGTCCAGATTCCTAAGAGAAACTTTCTAAGAGAACTTTGCAATAATAATAATAATACGCATTTTTATATATTCACGTCAGTTCCCTCACCGCGTAGGCAGAGAGCTCTGAATTCTAAATATACCCTCACAGACCTGGCCTGCCTTCTCCACATTCATCACTCTTTTCATACATGCATGTGTAGGTATATGTATATAGCCACACTTCACTTTGTGTAGGTACAACTACCGCCTAACAGGAGTCTGTCGAAAGTTTAGCGATGTACTAGACTGTATTGCACTGTAGCTGTCAAGTTTCCTTCCGCTAACCGCTACTAACATTTTAGTGGCTCCGCCCAACTTCAGTTATTTGGAAACGTGATTTGCATAATATTATTCCACAGCGACATTTGTTACATTTGCAAACATAAATAAAAATTTACGTATCCAGTTAATGGCACAGTTGGAAAAATAGTTCTAATGAGTACTCGGTCATTTAGTAGGCACAGAATTTGTAAAGGTATTAACGGTAAGCGTCGGTAGCAGAGTCGTAGCTTAAACGTCTGCAGAGTCTGATACTACGAGCAATCGTGACAAAGCGCGACTAAATCGAACCCCTGGATTATTTTGTGTCCCGGCTGGCAAGGCGTAAATACGCGCAAACCGACATGACAACTTCAAGAATCGTGACGAGAATACACGTTAACAATTGCAATTCTTTAAAATCTTCTTTTTCTTTTTACAAAACTCTTTACAATTTAGTCACATTAAAAATATTTCGAGTACATACAAAGTACATCCAGGTGTCATACACATAAATATGTCCGAATAGTGTCGGTAGGTAGAAATGCATATTTCTTAAGCGATAAGTCTATCCGTCTAGATTAATCTACCCAGATAAAGGGATGGAATTCGAAAAGTATAAGAAAAATTACTTGGAAAAGAAAGCGAACCTCATTGCGGCAAGCTGCATCGGATGTAACCGAGCGAGCTGTGGAGCGGTGGCCGGTGCTGAGTGAAATAGATTCTTGAAAAATTGCTTTCAGCACTTGGAACTTTGAATAGTCGACTAAGAAGAGTTCTTTGAAAAGATATCATAAAAGTTGACATTTGAAACAATCTTACATACTCATAAAAAAAGTTACGACGATCCCCGGTAAGAATTATATAGTTGAATATTCTCTTAACGCTATAGAGGAGTTTTTGTTTGATGAGCAGTAATCAAAGCGAGAATAAAACTCTGGATAAGGCTTAACATTAACTGAATTGGATGTAAGTTCTAAAGCAGTAGCCATGTTTGCGGAAACAAACAATTTTAATATGTTTGATAAAATCATTTAAGAACTCTATCTCGTATGAAAAGTCAGCGAGTTAAATTAGATTATTTTCTGAATAACGTACAAGAAAATATATGGCTTCAAAACAAATAATTACGCACAAGTGACACCAAAAGTAAATATTTCTTACAATAGGAGGAATATTTGAACACAGCAATTAAAATACAACTTTTTAATACATAAAATGTTAATAAATTCTAATTCCATTTATTCAAAATTGGTACTTAAGAACATTTTTTGTACGTCAAAATGAAACTAACATCGCTTCGAATAAGGAATGGCTATGGAGAAGAAGCGGCGAAAGAACCTCCATAGGAGTGCTTTTGCATGTTTTAAAATAAGTACATACTTATAACTTTAAAATATGAACTAATTTATTGAAGAGTTACATGACACCAAGTATGTTGATCATTTAAATAAGCATTTACTTTGTAATACACTTGTTATAGAAGCGAATACAGTTCCCCATAAAGGAATGAGACACCTTAAGCGAAAGCGCGGTACATAAGCTTAGAACGCCGTTTGTAGGCAGAAATTATATCAGAAAACTTAGCGAACCATCCGTTCGGCTTCATAAACTGCTTGTTAAGAAAGTAAGAAGCGAAGATAATGTATCCCAGAGACTTCAAAGCTGGGTTAACGAGTTACGAGCGGGCGGCGTAAGATCCATAATGACTTCATTACCGTGGAAGCCGTGTATTGAAGACGCGGGTCACAGTTCAGATATAACAACGCCAGGAGAAACATGTTCATAAGATGGTGCTATAGTGATAACCTTATAGTAGAAATTACTCGTATAGTAGAATATGTGTTTGCTGCTCTCTGCCTACCTTGACAGGAGCTGGCCGGAAGTTATAACAATTATGTAATATGAGCAGTTAAGACATTGGACAAATTAGTTCGCCAAAATAGGTGATGTTTGTTAATTGTATACAGAACTTGTGAATTGCAACCTATATTAATAAGATCATAAATTGAAATCTCATTTTATATCTCTGTCTATTAATATAACTGAACAGTTTTTGATGTAGATAAATGTTCGTACCCCGAGGTACTAGAAAATAAACCTGAATCTATTTTGCAAATAAATATGCTTTTCTAAACATTTTTTGTTCTTTGGTCTACTTTTTAATAAACACAGTACTTAGGCAATGAAGTTTTCAAGTCAGGTTTTTAGGCGGGTGGAATTATTAAAGCTAAAATAATATTCAATTTGCGTAGCTAAGACGTTATATAATAGAAATTACATTATAAAAGCCATTCTAATTACGAATAAAATCGTTAATTATTTTTTTACATATCCCCAAAGAAGCCAGTTTTAATGTAACTGTGAGCAGTTTTAAAGCAGGCTCGCTACAGTACCCAGTCCAAAAACCACCGTATGTAACAGGTGTGTATTTAACATCCTACGTGTACCAGATTCTACTGTTTGTTTGTGTACTGTACCATTCGTTTGCTAAGAGAACCGCAGTGAAATACTGTGCTTTACAACGTTATTCGGAAATAGGCTCTCTGATGAGCTAAATGAAAGCCTTTGAGCTCTTTTAGTGTATATATAAGAAAAGTGTAATTATCTAATGTAAACGAAGTGCAGATACATATATTTTCATTTAGTGCTCTCTGCCTACACACTAAGCCATATGGAAACGTATATTGTAATAGGGCGTAATTATATCGAAGCTACATCAAGCAAATGTATGACAAAATCGACTCTTATATTGTAAACAAAGAGGGGACCTGGCCTCGACGAGAATTTTCTATTAGACCAAATTGTTTATTGATGGATGTGAAAAATGAATGCCGATATGAGAAAAGGATTCGACGGGCTCCTCACATATCAGTAAATATTTAAAAAGGATAGTACCTTACCAATTTATGCATATATCTTGTTTTATATTCATAACAATAACACGACAGATTCATTTCCCATAATACTTTATTAATATTTACACAACTTTATTATATTCCGTTTTATTTTCGTTAATTAATAAAACACCTCAAATAATGACACGATATTACAATTACGTTTTTGTCGAGTGCTCGGTTGAGAGTTCCTGGGTTCGAATCCCAGACGGGTGCTATTGAATTTTTCCAACTAAAAATTTCTAGTTTAAATTTTGACTATTGGCTCTAACGCTGAACTTGTGCCCGGTGCATGACAACAATCTTATTTCAGAATGATGGGACATAAACGTAACTGGTGTATCGTGAGAGTTTACTAGCTACCCCGTAGTACACTCTGCCTACTTCTTCAGGGATTACAGGCGTGATGTTACGAAATATTAATATTTTGTCATCCTGATCTCTTTCACAGAGGACAGGGAGCGTAGTTCCAACTATCACTGTCTTTACACACTTCAACATAAGCGTCATTTATTCACGATATATTAAATTATTTCTTAACATTAAATAATTTAATATTTGATATAAGTACAATATTTTTATTTCGTACAAATAATTATTTTTTCACGATGTCCTTTTCTATTTTCATGTCGGGGAATCCATTCTTCTAGCCGTAGCTTTACGAAGCTATGCCAGTTACAATATTACACATGACTAGATATTAACTGTGAAAAGAAATGTCAGCTGCTCACCTGAGACCTTTGCGTAATGGTCCTTGAGACACGCGCAATCTGTCGACTCGTTCTTGAACAATATGTTGACAAAATTCGCAAAAAAATCTTAACGTAACTTCACGCCTGTAATCCCCGAATGGGTAGGCAGAGGAATGCAGAACATTCCCACAATTCACCGGTTACGTTTACGTCCCACTATGTAAT
>DWEI01001189.1:0-17566 GCA_018245875.1 Mysoria ambigua | reverse complement strand
AGAGATAGGCAGAGGAATGCAGAACACTCCTATAGATTTGATTTATTCATTCTGAGAGAAAAACCCCAGTGTCCCAACAGTGGAATGACTATAGGATCGTAAGAAAATCGATAATTCACAAACAACTCTTCCAACGGTTCTATCCGGTATAAAATCCAAGTGGGGATTTTATATTTAAAAAAATCGCATTATTTTAGCTACAATTTTATTTTTCGAAAAAATATTATTCATCGTCGATGTAGATTGAACCTGTCGCAAAATTCAATTTTGTCATAGTGACATACATTTTTCGTTTGGCTTTCATTTATACAGTGATGTAGTATACAGGTTGATGAAACGTAAGTTAGATTCCAATTATATGGGTTTGATAGCAAAATTATATCTCGAATGTCAACTATTTTGAATCATCAGGAATATGAGATTACTTATGTACATGATAGAGTGTATCCAATACACCATGTATCGAATGTAGAGTGGCGTAAGGCGTGGGCTACGTGGGCCACAGCCTGTGATCTCGCAGAATAATAAGTGTCGCACCTCGTAGATTTAGTAAAAAATTTATTCGTCATAAAACGATAAACATTTTTGACCCCAATTTTTTTTATTCAGTAGTAAACGTAACTTCACGCCTGTAATCCCCGAAGAGGTAGGCACAGGAATGCGGAACATTCTCATGTTACACCAGTTACGTTTACGTCCCACTAAGGAATAGTTGGTGAGCCTATTGTAGCAGTAAATCATAAAAGAATCTAGCTATGACATTATATTGACCATAACAGAAGGCACAAAAGAAAATAATCTTGATACGACTGGAAATCCTAAGCACGTACATAAGCTACTTAAAAGCTGGCGAAGATTCTTCTGTAATTCCATTCGTTGAAAATTCCCGACCAATCAAATGCGAGATCAGTTTAAACGCCGACGACACGGCGTTCATATCGTAAAAACGATTCGGAACGGAGCAGAGCTGTGGCATTAAACCTTCACAGATTTGGACGAGGGGGTATAAGAGGAACGGAAGCGGGCAATATTGGAAAGATTCTTAGTCTTTAAGAGGTATACTATAGATATAAATCTTCTCATTCTGAAAGAAAAGTTGTGTCCGGCAATGACACAATGAAATGATTGGCGGTTGTGATAAGACTTTAGTAAATACTTACCTATGATTAAATAAGTATTCCATTCTTGCCACATATAGTTGTCTGCTGCATTTAAGTATATCGTTGAGTCGAACTTGTAAAAACACTCTTACGAAGTCGGGACAAAAGTTCAAGAATCGCTATTTCTTGTAATTCGAAACGCTGTCGTTAAAGGAATCCATGGTCTTAAACTATGAGAGGACGCTTGACATGCCTTCTCCGAATACTTTCGCAATTTCGACGAGTCGTTTTTTAAACAACGCGTAATAGAAAACAGGAAATTGCGTCCGTTTGAAGCCTTCAAATGGTACAAAAAGTTAATTTGGTATCGCGTAACTTTTTGATTTCAATTGGGGAAGGGTTCTTATGGGTTCTTCTGAAGGTTTTCTTTTGAAATGTTTCGACCGACGATCGCTCAGCCCTCAATTAAATTCGTAATGAGTATTTCCTTACGATTTATCATTACGTTTATTAGTATAAGATTTAAAAACATATAGGTACCTCTTTTGTATATCAGAAGAATTGAAAAATTGGAAATTTTCTTTATAGTTAACAAACCGACGCCGTTTTCGGATAAGCTGTTATATACTTCAATATATGCTTAATGAGAAAGTAATTTTGATTTTTTCTTGACAATAATTACAAGTAATTAGCGACTTTTAATGAGATGATCCTTTGATCATGTAACTGCATTACCGATATTCTACTCTTTTTGAGGGTTCTGTTAAAAGCTTCTATTTTTAAATGCTGATTTTTGCAGCTTTTTATACCTCGCTAAGATTCCTGCCAGCTAACGTTACTGCACCTAATGAGTGCCTTGTTGGATGCGTGACTGCAAGCGGGACGTCCTGGGATCGAACCCCGTCCGGTTCGGAGTCTGAATTTGTGTCAGGTGCATGGCAATAGGTTAGCAACCTGTTCCATAGTGCGACGTTTAATACAAAGCAGATACGTAAGTACTCGAAGAATACTGGCTGCTTCCTTATATGTTAAAAGAGCTTAATTTTTGTCTAAGAATCCAGTACTTCTTGTACTTCTAAAATCCATTTGAACTGCAATAACCAGATACGAGCTCACGGTAACCGACGATAACCAATTTCCTTATGGGAACGTTCTGTACTAGTCCAATTTAATTTCACCACTTCCTACCTAAAGTGAACGCCAACAAAATGGCATTTTTATCTCTGTTTTCAAGTCACTAATGTTCGAACGTTACGGTAATCTTCTTTATTCGATCCAGTTAGAGCAACATGCCCAACGACTTAGTCTTTGTATTGACGTTGCACTACAGTAGCCAAATTAAATTTATATTTCAACTATATCTCGGAGACCACTCCATTTGAAAGAAAATATTTTCTATTTATCTACATAACAAATGACTAGACCTATACTATAACATAAGAACAGTAGACTGTATTCTTGTAACTGGTATACCTGCAGGCAAACAATTTAGTATAACACATAATATAAGTTATATCAAATAACAAAAGAGGTTCTCAACAGAGCTTGAGATGTGGGATGTGACGAGGACGCCACTGCGCACCGAGCCCACGAGGGGCGGCGCGCGTGGCGATAAACTGAACTTCGTATTCATGTGGATGTCGCGCGACCTCAGTTGGTACTGCCGTAAACCTTGATTATACTGACATAGACGAAGTAATAGCAAGTGTCGGCGTGTTCGTTACATACTAATCTACTGGGAAATACCGTGCGTATACAAAGAGAGCGGTGGATATGGAGAAAGTATTTGATGTCTGCAATGATAGACATATTTGGCAATTGTTGTTCTTTGACTACACCGTAAGAGAATTGGAGTGATAATACGAAAATAACAAACGGAAAGGACTATATTAACCTTAACTACAATAGCAGCCGTCCCCCTCGTCTCCTTGCCCTTGACATATAAATGTAGAACAGATTTGCGCGATCAAACATTAACCTACGATGCAAGCCTTGCGGTTCTGTATTTGGCTTCAATTAGATACCAAAAATTTAGAAATCAGAATTTCAAATAAATCTGTATATTAAACCAATATAATATATTAAACCAATATTTTCTTTGCCAAACTTCCTTATGCTATCTTTTATAGGTACTCGAATGGCAAAACCTTGTAAGGTGTAACCTTTAAAACTTTATTATGTTGAATTTTACAAAAGACAAAATGTTATCAACATAGATATTATGACAGCTATTTTTTTGACATATTCTTGATCATGTATACAATATTATACACTTTCATATAGGTACTTGCATATGAATGAAGCCTTACTAGTTTTCTGCGTGTAGTTTGTATTATTTTGTAGGTACTTGTATTCACAGATCATTATGAACTTCAGCTTCTGTGTTCATTTTTCGCTTTGAAAGCCATAACTTTCTTGATACATAGATTTATTCTTTGATAAGCTGCGTACTATCATCCATAAAACATTTTATGGAGAGCTTACAAGAGGGCTCCTTTAATTTAAGGGGCCAGTTTTTTGTTACTATTTTCAATGAAAACGACTCCATAAATATATAAAGATGAGCTTATCATAAGAACAATAATAAGACAATTAACTATGTGGAAAGGTGAGCATATTGCATATAAATATTAAGTATGTGTTGGAAAAACAATCGCTGTTTATCGTAAGCTTACTCGCTCCTCGAAATTGGACAAAATAACGAAAAATATAGCCTTGATAATATTATTTTTCTAAATACCTCTAATTGAAATTCTATTATTATTTGTAAAACATATTTGTATTCGTTTGAAATTCTAATGAATTATTACAATGTTATCGTCATCTCTAACAATTGTTGAAAACGTCTGAGCACTCTTAAATGTAGTGAAATTTTCTACAAACTACATATTGTGAGCCCAAAACAACGTCACCTGCGCGTTCCAGACATTAGGGACGAAAATACCTTTTGTTCGATTAAGCCGGCAGTACATTGAAACAGGCTGATAATAATAATAATAATAATAATGATAAACATACTGTTGTAAAGCATGACATGACGAATAAACATTTTCTATTTCTATGTCTAATCAGACGTCAGCAATGCCAAAGGTCAACTGAGTTATATGCCTGTGGCTAGTTAGCATTTGGTCCAGTAATCCGCTTAAAGTTATAGCCGACTTAATTCATTTCAGCCCCCGTCAGCAATTTTAATCTCTATGCTATTTGTTTTAAGGCGTAAACTTTCACAATGATTGTTAATGCTGCATTTTATCGCGCGGAGACGTTAAACAGGCGGACAAGTGCGGACGTGGCCTTTTGTAATTTAAAATAAATTGAAAGATGTTTGCCACATAAACCATACGAGTTCTTAATGAAACAAGTTTCAAGTTATATATGAAAAATTATTAACTTATCGTGATGATGGATAAAACGCAAATAGCAGTTACATGTGATTGTTGTGATCCAACAATCTCTCGTAGATCTGCAAGATAATTTATAACGTCATGCCTGTTACCTCAAATGGGGTAGACAGATGATTGTTATATACTATCACGTTTCACCAGCAACGTTTGCGTCCCACCATGAGGTAAGTGGTGAGTCTACACTGCATACTCCGGGCACATGTCCAGACTCCTAGGAGCTAAGAAATATAAATTACAATAATCCAAGAACGCCCGTCCCGCGATTAGATCTCAAAATCTCTCAATCTGTGGATTAATTCGTGAGTATATTACTTATGATGACTATAACAAATTGAAAATAGGAAAAAACAATCATTCACCTCTGCACTGGTACGTTAATGTTATGCTACTTTAACTCCTGGGTATTAACTAACTATTTGATACACTAGTATTCGTTATGGACATCCACCAATTAGTATTAATTATTAGGTGTACATAACTAAATTTTAACTCAATGCAAAACTTTAAATAATTACATCCGTTTTTATACATTATTTAATTCGTTGGTAACATTTAGCACGCAAAATGCTAACCGATTAAATCTAGCACATTGTAAGATATGTTACGAAATAATCCGTTGCTTCCTTTATACACAATGACGAACATTATTTAAGAAAACTCAGCAATAATTTACAAAAAATAAAGCGGTGAACGCATAAGCGTATAGTCCGCGGCCGTTACGGCCCCGCTGGCCGGGAACAGAAACTTGCGGCCAATTAAAAGTTTTCAACAATTGACTGGTGGCGATGACGCGCGCCGCGCTCTGTTCCACTCTTTTTATGCTGCCTATAAACTCTTCGACAGCCACCCCATTCATGCATATTGCCAAGCGTATGTGCGGATTTACTATTTAATCTTACTATTGTAAGCGATGTAATAAGCGGTGCCGTTTGTTTTCAGCGTTATAATTATTATCATCATTATCATTATCGTCATCAGCCTGTACTAAATTACCGCCGACCACATTCGTGTCTAGCCTAAAATCTTTTCGCCAAATAGACGGAGGGCTATCGAGACTTTCTTGTACTGAATTAATAATAAGGCAGCCAACTGAACCTTAACGTCAATTGAACTGATAGAACTCTACATCCGTCGAGTTAAAAAGATTTAAAATCTTTGAAGCCAATACCATCAAATACCAGCAAGACAATCGTCATCATTATCGTTGATCATTTCATAGTCCTACAGTTGAATACGTGGCTCCTGTAAAAGCAGAGACAGGTAAAGGGCCAGGCCACCACGCTGGCCAAGTGCGGATGGAGGGAACAAAAAGATTAAAAGATGTCGAATTGAAATACACCTGCGCTAGGTCGACCTGACAGGAACGCTTGGGTCGTTTCAATATGTACATATATGTATATGTCTCGAATCCCCGGCGCACGCTACGGCCTACTGGAGCGTGATGTTTTCTTTCATTTTATTCGGCCGTTGTTTAGATAAAACTCGAAAGATTTTCCGAACGAGCACATGACTGACACGCTGGGCGCAGTTTGAACTTGTGAAGGTTTACTTTTGACGGCTAACAGTATACGACAGTGAGCTAGGAAAATTCAAGTACAAAAAGTGAAGGTTTATTAAAAATCTGACAGTCAAATTTAGGTTTTGAAGAGTTAGTCATTGTCTAAGAGCCAGCTTAAATCTGACAACAGATATTTTACGGTAACTGAAATTTTGTCCAATGTAGCTGTTATACCCAGTAAACAAGCAATGTGTACTAGCTAAGCCTGGCCGCGGTTGGTTTCTGGCCCATCAGGTGACATAGGAATGGAATTTAAGTAAATTTTGAGAGTATTTTACTGCATCAGCCGTTTTAATATATTGTACTATACCTCGAGAAAAACTGAAAAATGACTGTGGCTGCCGATTTTAAACTATTTAATTAAAATGAATACGACAACATTATAACATAAGTTCCCTGATGTAAAAAGTTATTAAAGGCAGTCAATATACCCGAACATCTCAAGGCTATTACTTGAAAATATAATGTTCCCATTAAAGCAATCACGTTATTTTTCTACAAATCATACGGGTAAAAGTGTATTTTAACATTATAAAAATCCTTTCAGTTCTACCTAATGATTATTCACGACGTGTTCGTGATAGGAGGCATAATCAAAATTCCAGTATCAGCCTATCCCAATTAGGTATTCCGTGGATGGCACACACATAAAACATCCCTAAGGTGAGGTCGCTGATCCCGCTCAAATTCAGCACTACTTCCCGGATGGGATCCAATAGGATTACCCCAAATCCCGGGACGTCATCACTGGTGGCTTAAAACAGGTACGGCGGCTTATCTCAAAAATATTTTTCCGCAAAAATATTGTAGTAAGAATTATTGTCGTATCCTAGCTACCTGCTTTAATTGTTGAGGCGTTTCGCGAGATTCGGAAGTGTTATGCATTAAGTCATGTATTAACTACACAATTAATATGACTTTCTCTTAATATATGTTAAAGCACGAGCTGCTTGTCCCATAAAATGCAAACAACTGTTATCTACACACTGTTACCTCAAAATAGTCACATGACAACGTCACTTAAAATTCATCTCCGCACGACTGTACACCACACGCACGCTCAATTCTAAATAGGAATAATTCTCTCTGACATTTATCTCCGGCCGCGTAATAAGATGTACGAAAAAAAGCTCACATCGTTCATAATCAACACGCTGGGAACAAGGCGAATAAAAACGACAGCCCTGTACCTGTGTATACGTCCTGGCAGGGAAAAGTATACTATGCCGTGCGTGTCGATGGTTCTGACTCCCCATTATTTTCATGTCTGTAACAGTTGCACTAATGTCGAACCTCGAAGCTATTCACACGCTGTTAATAACGATAATGTGTTAATTTGTTTCCACCGCGCCACTAATTATAGAGAGAAATTTAAGTAACCCTAATTGAAGCGATGGCTGATCTGCAGTACGACGACGGTTATCTCGGACGCGTAGGATGAAATGTATGTAATGCCAGTACCTGAAAATAAAAATGAATGTTGAATGTCTATGATCGAATGCGTAATTTTTTAAATCGCCTACTTAAGATAATCACAAAAAAGTTCACGTTTTGTATACGGAGAACGATTTACAGGCCGGCGGTGTACCCAACAATGTGGTAATTCCGCGAGGCGTTATCCTGGCAACACGCATGTCATTTGTTTTGATTACAGCGCCGCCGCGCCATCTTCCGCGCGGTAATGTTTTTTATTATTTATTTTATTTTAGCAACGCACGTGGTTCCGTGTTCTTAGTTTGGCATTGTGTAATGTTCGCATTCGTTTATTACGCCCTAGTACAAAATGACACACAATATTATTAATCTACCCATTTTCATAATGTTCAGCTGTCGTAGTAGTAACCTATGATATTAATGAAAATTATATCCTACGGCTACACTTAATGTATTTACTTTTTGTCTGTATAACACTAGAACTCTAAAGGTCGGCAGCTATATTAGTATTATAATTGTGGTAGTTTTATTTTGACGAACAAAAAGTGTTCTAAGGAACCAATTTTGAATAAATGGCATTTGAATTTGGAATTTGAATATAATTTATATTAATTAATTCTTCTTTAACATGGTATGATAATATTTAAATCCTAGTTTTTATTACGTCACTTATTAGCTAACTCGTTTGTCAGTTGGTTGCAATCTCGACTGCCGATAGAAAAGTCCTGTGTTCAAATCTTGGGTCGGTTTCTCTTGGATTTTTCTACCTACAACTTCTAGTAGTGAACTGGAATCCGAATTAGCATCCGGCGTATGGCAACAGACTCACCACCTTACACGATAGTGTGCCGTAAGCTTAACTGATGTAACGTATACTACTCTCCTCTGCCTATCTCTTCCAGAAATACAAGCATGGTGTTAATTTTTATCGATGGTACGCAGAAGAAATTGACTTTCAAACTTTTATTCGCCCATACGGCTAACCATAATTTCAAACCCCTCGTGTATTGCGGTGGGAAACATCAGCTTCGTCAAGCGAAGTACGCTTTGCAAGTGACGGCCTGAACTAATGGCTCGAATACAATGGCCCGCTGATATGGTACCATTGTTTTCATTGTCGTTTATTCTGCAGTTACGTATTAAACACCGCTGTAAATAATGTGAGCAAACAGCTGTCTCGCGCAAGTGAACAATATCTGCTGCTGGATGCTGAACAAGCTAGATTCCAGAGGCCAAGGATTGGGTGCAGGGCATCGATTAGAGGAGGTATGCGTAGTTCTGTAAACGATAGCACAGATCGTTTGACCAATGATGAACAGCCTCGTGAGTCATGTGAGTGCCTCGTTGGTCGTGTTCGTTGCAAGTGCGTTTGCCAATCGGGAGGCCCTGGTTCAATACCCGCATCGGGCAGTACTACATTATACTAACTTATATTTTTAGTAGCACCTCAGAATCTGGATATGCGGCCGGTGTACGGCAACAGGCTCACAATTGCCACAGCGACGTAAACGTAACCGGTGAAACGTGTAGGTGGTTGTGCATTCTTCTGCCTAACTTTTCGCAAAGTTGCCAAAAGCCGGTGAGCGCCGCCATCTTGCAAGCACGCAACACGCGAGCCGCCGGCTCCGTGCCGAGACTAATGTTTGCGGAGCGACGCAGCCCTTCGTATCGTGATTTCGCATCACGAGGAATTTTGCTAGGGTTGCCCCTTTTCAGAAATGTGTTACATAAATAAGAAATAAAAGTAATAACAATATTGACAGTTGTATTATATAAACTACTGTCAATATCGTTGTAATATTGTACAATATAAGACAGTACAGTATAATTTACTTTAGAAGTACTGTTATGCTATCTACCTATGTACCAAACTGTACTTTACGTATTTAAATCACACGCATGTATTTGTAGCATATTATTTATGACTTCATATACATATGTTAGTCTTTGTTAACCGAAAAACGAGAAAAAATGCCTTAAAAATGTTTAATTAATGAATTGTTGAAATTAATGAATAAGATTATCTTCATCTACCATGACATTACAAAAGCATCGCTATTTTCACATAATAAAAGTCTAATGAAATTAAAAAATCAGTGTTAACTTACGGACAAACAATTGAAGATGGATTCTGCCTTTCAATATAAGCTATTAGGTGTTACACTTATACAACTGTGGATTTCATCTTACCCGGCGAACATTGGGCTTCTCTACTCGTAGTCGACTAGACCGACAGTGTGATATACAAGTATGACAAATCACAATAATGAAGTTACCTTACTTAACGGTTAAGAACTTGAGCGTTAAAGTTAAACATCTATGCTCAGCTAGCTAAAAATGAAATAAATCCAATTTTAGAAATATTGTCATGGAATAGTAGGGATTCAATTGTTATGAATAATTGTTTAACTCGCCCGTTGGTACAGAGGTTAGCGGACATGACGCGCCGGGGGTCGTGGGTTCGATTCCCCCACAGAATAAATATTTGTGTGAAGAGCACAAGTATTTGTTGTGTAATATCTATTTAAGTATATATTTATATGTAAAAATGTAGTTTATCAGCTGCCTGGTTACCATACCACAGCTCTCTTGACGATTGCTTTGGGTACAGATGTCCCAATGTGGAGTGGACAATGTGTGTGGAGATGTCCCAAAATTGTTATAGATATTATTATTATTTGATCGCTTGCCGCAGCAGCCCTATCCATCATAGGTGAGTAATGTTGGCAAATACAATTTGGGTCTCCGTGATAATCTTGTCTTCGTAATGCTTTTTGTTATTTGCCGAATCATCTTGTGTAATAAAGGCCATGTAACTTTTCGAAAAACATCTTGTACTGAATTGTTTATTTTGAAGTTTTATGGTCTCTTTCGGGGTCGTGAAGTCGGGGAGTGCAGATGTATTAATCACGTTCATCGAATGCTATACAACTGATGATGGAACATGATACACAGGACCCAGTGTGCACATACACCCTCGAACATATTGTAACGTTACTTAATCTGTAATCCTCGAAGAAGTAGGCAGAGGAATGCAGAACACTCCCACATTTCACCAGTTACGTTTACGTCCCACTATGGAATACGTGGTGAGCCTATTGCCATGCATCGGGCATATACCCAGATTCTGAGCCATTACTAGAAAATCTAAATTAGAAAATTTTGTAGTATTCCACCCGGTGATCAAACCCGGGACCTCCCGATCGACAATCGCGCTTGCAACCAACACGACCAACGAGGCACTTGACATATTGTGCATTCGAAATTATTCAATATAAAATAAACTTTAAAGTTTATTCAAAGTTTAATAACGCTCACAGCTCTGTTGGCTATGTAAATACAAAATTTCAACTAAAATGTCACTCGCTGTGGTGCATCGCTTCCGAAACACTAGCAGCGTTATCACGCTGAACAATATGCCTCTGTGCGAAATATTAACCAACCCTTCGGTCCCCAGAGACAAGCACAATCTTTCTAGACTTTTCCGACATCATTGAATATTGATTCATTGATATAATTTTGAATTAAATATACACAAACGATCTACACAATTTTAGAAGATGAATTTGTCGACCAATTTGTCTAACGATATTAACTTGCCGGTTACGGATTTTATTTCAAACGTATTTAAAAAAAAATAAAAGAAATTTAAACTCGCCTGAATATTAACAACGATTTATAATTTATCAAGATTAATAGGATAAAAGACAACAAATTACAATCCACGCTATCCGAATAAAAGCAGCTGTGAAAATAATCGTACAAATCAATCGTACAAAATCACAAATAAACCAGAAATATGCCTTCGTACGGATCGAACATTCATCATTTAAAAAAAATATTGAACTACGGTTTTCGGTATACGACGCTGATTTTGCGACGTGTAAATAAAACGTGAATGTGGAACTAGGTCGCGGGTTCGATACTTGATGCTATCTGTCACACCGTGTGACGTCACACCACGCAGAGTTCAACTTGACATCTGTAGGAAATTCCTCTCCCCTTGCGCTATCTTATTTCGCCTACCATCAGCGACCATCTCGCCGTCGACGCGTCGTTATCTCGCTGTTCTGTTAAAGTGTGCGAGTTGCACACACACCGCGGGGCTAGACATAAGTCATCATTCGTTTATAGGTGCGCAGTAAGACCGAAACAGCTACAGACAATAACAATACTACACCCTTCTAGCAATCTCATTATGTTTTTATTGGACATTGGATATACCTAATCAGGAAATGCAGGGTTTACATGTGTGTATGCGATGGCCCAGTTAAAACAAGGCATGTAGGTTATATACTGTTTCAACCTAAAGTGTAAGTATTTCCTTCAATATAATAGCAATATTACCTAACATCACGCATGTCATCCCCGGAAAAGTACGCATAGGAATGTAGAACACTCCCTTGGTTCATCAATTACCTTTACGTCCCCCTATGGATTAGTTGGCGAGCCTATTGCCATACACCGGGCACATATTCAGACTCCAAGTCCACGACTAGAAAATCTGAATAAACAATATTTAGTAGGACCCAGTCCTCGAATTGAATCGAGGACATTCCGATCGGCAGTCGCACTTGTAACCAACACGACCAACGGCGCTTTAGCAATATTGAATAAGTAAAATATTCTATTGAATCGCTTGGGAGATTGTGCCAACAATTTGAGCATTTCCCTCAACATCTGCCCATTTTTCTAACCTCTATTACGGACACATCTGTGGCAGAACATGACGTTTCCGATTTTGGATTAAAAACAAATTTATCGTGTTGCTTTGTTTTCTACTAAGTATATACTGTTTAATTTCTTTTTAACTTCGACATAGTGGTAGAAATAAAAACGAAAACTATGTGTGGAGAACCTGAGTATGATTATATCAAATCGTTTATCAGACATACTGTAGAAAACACCGATTAAGTTAAAATTGCTTAAAAAAAATAATTATCTATTTTTATAAGAATATCCGGTAGAACATAAAGGAAGACGCATCTCATTAACTAAATACAGTATCCTCATACGCGCGTTTCTCTCTGGCAATACCTGTGAAAATGTTACGGCATTGCATGAATAAAATAAAGATTCTAAACCGAAAACCGCCGTAAATCCCGAATAAATCAACGAGACCAGAATGGATCGTGTAAAAGTTAAAAAAAAACAAACAATTTGTATTCCCACTTACGTCGAGCTAAAGCTTGAAACACTGCACAAAAACTGACAGGCGACCATTTGCTGTTTACCAACGCAGCGTCCAAAATGGCGGAACCATCATGGCGGATGTGTATAATAAATTTGGCGCGTAATTCGCGCGCTGTCACAACGCATACTTTTAATTACGTCGCAACTAATGGAGTGCCGCTATTTTATTATATTTCTTTATTCGTCTCGAACTGGCACACTACGAACATTCGCGACGTACATTTTACTTTTAAATACGCTGATGCCCGCCGCGACACATTAATGCAAATGTACACGGCCGAAATGCAGTCATTTGTCAATATTATCAGGAGATTAATTGACTCTACGCTTTTAAAAGATTAACTTGTTAATTTTGTAAGTGGTACTAATGTATTTTTTTCATTTGAAGTCGTTTTGATACATTTACTGTAAGAAAGCCTACAAATAATTGCTAGTATTATCATTTAAATAACCTATAATGCTACTAATATAACATTCTAATGCTACTAATATAACTTCGGAGAATACCCGTGTATTCTCCGAAGAGGCAGGCCGAGAAGTGCAAGACACTCACACGATGCATCAGCTACGTTTACGTCCCACTATGGAATAGGTGGTGAGTCTATTGCCATGCACCATGTGCAATACTCATATCTAGATTCTAAACCTTTATTAGAAAATCAATAATCAATAAATATTAGAAATTCAACAGTGCCCGACTCGGGTTTTACACTCAGGACCTTTCATTCAGCACTCACGTTTGCAACCAACACGACCAACGAGGCAGTCAATCATCCATTACATCAAGGCAGGATGTTATAACACCTATTAATTATTCACTACGTAATCTTTACTCTTATACATAAACTAGTCCTATATGTGTGAAAGAGCGAACGAATTGTGTTCGCATCTGTCTCCCGCACTCGGTGAAGGATTTTATGCCGGTACGCCATGGAATCCCGTTGCGGTACCCGCGTTACATACACAATGTGGGGTTTTATTTCCAATACAATAAAAATGTGGTTGATTCAATACAATACAATAAATACGTGGTTTTAATAGTCTCGCAAGTATACACGTAATAATTCAAACAATGAGATGAGATTTTTTCAAATTTTACTATTAAAACTTTTGTGAGTATACACAAAATATAAGTACACTTTATTATGTATGTACGTGTCGGCATAACTCGCTTATGTTTACCTCGCTGCAATCGGATGGAGTTCGTGAAGAAAGACTTCATAAAGGTTCGGCCATCCTAGTCAGGCCATCCCGAAAAGACGTACGTTTTATAATCCTGTATTAATATCTCTTCAATAATTACCTACTTGGAAACATACGATCACCTTTCGTTTACCCGGTGTCGTCATCTAGCGCCCGGCTTTAAGTCAACGCAGCGTTAAAAAGTAAGTTTTGCCATTTTCGCAGAGCCTATTGATTGCTCTAATTGATCTTCAACCATGATAAGAATCGGAAAAACAAATTACATTTCTTTCTAATTTGCTACTGGACCCATTTCACTGTCGTTACCGCGACGGGACCCCTGCTCTACTTACCCCACATTATCCTTCCATTACTCTATTATGAACGGATGTGTTCATATGCATTATCACGATCAATTTAATACAGTAACACTCCATTTAAATTAAATTCATTACACCTTTATCCATACAGGAATAAATGTGATTTTTATCATCGTTAAAGTTTTATCATCGTAGAGCGACAGTTATTCAATTGTTTATGTCATTGCCATTAAATCTTGCGGTTAGAAGCCATGTTTCGATAGTTTGATTGTAATCACAAACTCTACTTAAATGAATCGGACGGACCATGTCCCATTGTTCGATTCCGGAAGTTTTGCTTCATGATAAAATTATCTGTACTTTGTCACTTTTCACCACTCGAAATAATATTAATGAGTGATACCCTCGGGTGCGACATTGTTAAATAACCTACCAAACCATTCCTCCTGGTGGGTGGCAAGCAAATGGATACGAAAGCGTTTAGCGTGAAAATTTAAAAATAATTCGCAAAGAAAACTCCGGCTTATAGTAATTTTATAAAAGTACAGTAATGTTATAACATTAGTCCCGAGTCCCGAGTTAGCAGTTCTAGTTTTTTTACTAACAAACAATTTCTTCCATCAGTACCTACATAAATTTATTGAGCGTAAAAAAACTACAACTTGCGCTGTATGATCTATGACCGGAACATGGACTGGACCGAATTCATCTCGCTCCTTCGAGCCGGATGGAACCGGCACACCGAAAGTGGGTCACGACGAGAGTACAAGATCTGTGTTTTTGTGAGGGAGAGTAGGAGATAATAACTACATTGGAGGAATAATTTCACACACAAAAAATACAACTTTAAATGCTTAGAGGCAAAATTACTCGAAAAATAATATTTCAAAGTTGTTCAAATCGACCAAACAACTGTATAAACTCTACCGATATAGATACCATTAGATTGTACTTAATTGTTTTCTATTTTATTTACCACTTTGAATGACGTAGATTTCGTTGTACATTGTAATTAAGTCACTGAAAACTATTCAATTAATAAATATTTAATTAATTAATAATCACTGAAAAATATTCAATTAATATAATAACAATAAATCAACAACAGCAATGATAAATTTCATTTTTATTTATCTAGCAAACTTGAAATTTAAACCTTGAGAATAATTACATAGGACTCAAAACCAATAAGCAAAAAAAGCAATTTATATTTTAGTCCGTCTACATATGTATTGAAACTTTGATATGTACCTAACATATTTGTACGACTAACATTATGGGCTTGTATCTCACACACATACTCCACTGGATGAACGCTGTGTTTACGGCTCGCTGAACATACTCGTGTTTATGTAACCGTCATCATCATCCACCTCTCTGACGGTCTTCCGCCAGACACGATCTGCGACCGAGCGCGCCATGGTACACTTCACACGCCGTAGGAAACATATTGGAAGCGTGTGCGAGCTACCTCATGAGGCTCTTCTTCACCGTCGCCAGCTGTGATATTAAAGTTCTATAGCAACATTTAAGCTAGCCACTCCTAAAGAGGACCCCTATTTCTCATTAAAACATTATACGATACCTTCACATACTACGTTGCATACGAGTATATAGCACGACTCTCGGTAAATAATTAATGTGTAATCTATGTTCAGAAGGCTCGACGTGACTTCAGATCATAGTGAATTTACGCTGGTCACCTCGAACTTGAAGTTAAGTTAAGCAATCCAATTTCACACGACGCTGGATATAAACGATTGTAATTTTAAACCGTGATTTAAACTTTGATTAAAACAGGGAACTCTATCACCCACTTGGTGGATATGATATTTAGTCGCGGTGCTACTTTACTATTCCACGCGTATTCTCGTACACGCGCGTCATTTTCTTGGTTCTTTAACGACCCTCTCAGCCAGTGTCTGATCTATTCGGTCGAGGTGGAAAAGAGTGACGGAGGCAGAAGAAGTACACCAGCTCTGATAGAGATGTTTGAGACTCGGCGAACTCTACCTGCGACATATTGGACCTAGCGTGATATTGTAATAATAACAAAAATATTTTTTCTGACTGCATAAAATAATAAACATAATAACATTATATCTGTACTTTATATAAAGATATCTGTTTTGGTTTTTGTATAAAGATATCTGTATATTATATATTGTCTAGGACAAGATAACAAACAAATACATGTTTTCTATGGCGACCAGGCTGCTAATAAATACATATGTATATACATTTTACACCGGAAAAAATGCTCCTATTCATTGCAAAAATAAAATTTACCTGCATGGAAATCGAACCCATAACATTTCAATGAGCTTTTAGCTTTTTACTAACGACTCAGTAACATGCTTTACGATCGATATTATTTACAAATGAGTGCCATGAACATAGAAATGCAGGTATTGTTATTAATAATATTAATACTAAGGAAACGGGAGTATACACTTCTCTGCCTACCTCTTCGGGCGTTACAAGTGTGACTTTAATTAATCATTAAATCTACATAAAAAAAAATATATTAAAAATGTGTTGCTTCTAAATCTTAATTTAAATTCACATAACATATATTAACAGGAAAAATATTTTACGTTCGATTCAAAGAGCATACATATATTGTAATATTGACAAATATAAATATGTTTTATTCAATAGTAACATGAAAGGGAATGCCAACAGACATGTGCGTCACAGGAACGATACAGAGAAAGTAAAAAAGTGGATTTGCGGATCAATGCTTTTCATCTTCCACACAATTACGCACGATGTCGGATTCGATCCATGACCCTCACTGTACAGAATTTATGGCTTTTTTAACAAATATAATGGTCTAGTAGCAACTGCTCGCTGTTACCGTCACGGCGGTAGAGCAGTCGCTAGTGCGGCTGCTGATCGAGAGGTCCCGGTGTCGATAACCGGCTCGGGAATCATTTGATTTTTTTAACTTTGATTTTCTAGTTTAAAGTTCAAGTGGTGATTTGGAGTGTTACATTATTGCACTCTGGAATGTGTATTCCATTGTGGGACGTAAACGTAACTGATGAAACGTGGGAGTGTAGGTATTACACTCCACTGCCTACCTCTTCAGAGATTAGGAGCATGATGACACGTTCTTTGTTTGTTACTTGCTTGCTATTGTTCATTAACCTCTTTACGAATATATAGCTTGAGCCGGAGCTAATTGAGCTCGAAACTTTGTTCGCCACGCGGCTCCATAAGTGTCGATACGAGTGTAGGCCACACTTGTCTCTGATATCTGATATGTGTCATACGACTAGCTTTACATAAGTACAAATGTACGTAACTTCACGCCTGTAATCCCCGAAGGGGTAGGCAGAGGAATGCAGAACATTCCCACGATTCACCGGT
>DWEI01001188.1:0-17572 GCA_018245875.1 Mysoria ambigua | reverse complement strand
CTATGTAATAGGTGGTGAGCCTATTGCCATGCATCGGGCACATATCCAGACTCCGAACCACTACTAGAAAATCTAATTAGATTTTCTAGTAGAAAATTTTCTCATTAGAAAATTTTGGAGCGATCGACCTGGGAATATTTGACTCATTCATCTGGCCCATTTTTTGATCTTAATTAAAACATTTCTTGATGAATTTAAGCCAATTAATGTTTTAAGTCTAGAACTTATATCAACTGTTCTATTTAGCAAAAAAAAAATATCCAAATGCAACAAAACACCAGATTAATTATTCAAATAAACAAGTAATATTTAAATATGTTATTGTTCAAGATTGTGCAAATTAAGGGTTTTTTATTCACATTGTATATTATTTCACTTCTGATTAATTTTGATATGTAACAGGTACATTTCGTATTGACCTTATTATGATACAAAATATTACGTGCTTAAAATCATAACTTTTACTTATAGGCAATTTCATGTTCATATTGGATTCCACTAATGTTTTCACGTTTTTATAATTTTTTCAACGCGCATGCGCTAGTTTGACGGCAGTCTTAGCGGCTTCGTCAGCATCGTTTATTAGTGTAAATGGTAGGCCAGAACTCTCTAGAATCTTCTTAGCAGGGCCAGCATTAGTACCTTCCAATCGAATGACCAGAGGATGTTTCGGCGGATGTTCCTTGCATGCAGCCACAATTCCATCGGCAATCATTGCACAGTTAATTATACCTGAAATCATTGTAAATCATAACATTCCTTTTTACATACATGAATACAAATCTTTGTGCCAGGTCCCTTGTACCTTTCACTTTTCACTTGACTTACCTTTTTATTCATAAATGTATTGCAATGTAGTATTAAATTTATAAGTGTTCATCATCATAAGCTTACTGCTCTAGATAGATAGGCTGAGGTTTTAGGGACACAACATATCCCGGCATGGAATTGAGGAATGTATAAACTGTCGAACAATATAATCTACCCTGTCCCCACATGGATATGAAGTATTAAACTAGACAAACAAATGATTTACTATTCACCTCCAAAAACATTGACAAATATTGCTTTGACTTTGGGATCCGATTCTAAAATCCGCAAAGCTGCAGACACTTGGGCTTTTCCTACGCCACCTCCGAGATCCAGGAAATTGGCTGGTTTACCGCCACTCAGTACAATGAGGTCCATGGTGGCCATCGCTAATCCTGCACCATTAACCATACAACCAATACTACCATCCATATCAATGAATGATAAGTTTAGAGCGGCTGCTTCTCTCTGAAAAAAATATATGATATATTTTATTACTAATGATTTATGTTGAAACTATAACAGGTTCAAGTGCATTGAAAGCTATGATGAAAATGTAATCAGAATAAAAATACTGTTTTCTGAGGAACAACAATCACTTGAAACAAGAACCATACTCAAACTGGACAATCAGGCTACAATGAAATACTTAGGTCCATAAGTTTTGCTAGTTGACTGCTTGAAAGTATGATAAATATAGTAGACAGCTAGTTTTGGTAATGTCTACATATGTGTGCAGTGACACAGTATAATAAGATTTAGTTGCAGTGTGCAAGTTTAGACAGTCCATCAAAATGCACATAAACCGGTAACTATGACAATATGCAGAATTTTGTATCCAACAGTGGAACTATTATTACAATGTGCCATTTTTTTAAAAGTACTGTTTAGACTACAATAAGCAAACCATTATACTGTAGATTTCAGTTAATATTGCAATTCACAAAAGAATTGATAAGATAAGAGATGCCCTTGTTATTTTCGGTATGTATCATAATGTATTCAGATAAACTATGTTATCATGACCTCTAAACTGTTATTGATCAATTTATTATGACATTATATGAAATAATATTTATTTGTGTGACATATGAAATAATTTGTTGTTATTATTGTTGGAGAATAATATTTAGATTACAGCCTTCCACTCAGATCTGGGGTTAAGATCTCAGTAGACACATCCACATAAATTGAACCTACACTCTTCATGTTTTCATGGGTATGCTAGGTATTATCCAGTCCACTCATGACCAGCAAGGTTTCCTCAAATAATTTCTGTCCAATAGTCACATCAAAAATATTATACATTTATTAGAATACACCAAAAAATAATATATATTTATTAAATTAATTTTGGTACCTCTCTTGGATCTGTTCCAGTTGGATCATCCAGGGCAAAAATATCTTTCTGTCGGAACTGGGCATTGTCATCAAAGTTTATTTTTGCATCCACAGCCACAACTCTACCATCATCTGTCTCCACCAATGGATTTATTTCCAGCTGAGTTGCATCAACCTTAAAGTAACATACAAATACTAAAGATGATGGAAAAACATGGCAGAGTGTGCAGTACACTCCCAATATTTATCAGTTACATTTACATCCCACTATGGAATAGGTGGTGATCATATTTGCATACACTGGCCACAACTCCATATTCCCTGGCACTACTACAAAAAAAAATGAGAAAAATCAAGTAGTCAGACCACCTTGGTTGTGTTTGTTTGCAAATGAGACTGCCAATTGGGAGGCCCTGGGTTTGACTCCCAGATTGGTCACTACAAAATTTATCTAATTAAGATTTTCTAGTAGTGGGTTAGTCTAGATTTGTCCTTGATGCATGGCAATAGGCTCACCACCTATTCCATAGAGGGACAAAAACAGTTAAACATGGGAGTGTTCTGTTTTCTTCTGCCTACTTCTTCGGGGATATAGGTATGAAGTTATTTTATATTAGAAAAATAAAGTAGTGACCAACCCATGATTTGAATCCAGGACCTCCCGAATAACAGTCACTCTTGCAATCAACATAACTAATGAGGCAGACAATAGGTTACAGTGAAATATTGGCTTTTGTTGCAGTAGTTATAGTGAAACATTTGCATTTGTGTGTATAATGCCAGATTATTCAACAGCACATCTATACGTAACTTCACGCCTGTAATCCCCAAAGGGTTAGGCAGAGGAATGCAGAACATTCCCACGATTCACCGGTTATGTTTACGTCCCACTATGTAATAGGTGGTGAGCCTATTGCCATGCATCGGACACATATCCAGACTCCGAACCACTGCTAGAAAATCGAAATTAGAAAATTTTGTAGTGTTCGTCCTGGGAATCGAACCCGGGTCCTCTAGATCGACAGTCGCCTCTGCAACCAACACGACCAACGAGGCAGTCAAGGTACTCCGAGAAGCACAGTACTCTTCCACATTTCACAAGTTGTGTTTATTTTATGTTAAACTATAGAATAGGGGAAGATTGTGATACATCAGCCAAATATTATTATAATGACATTGGCTATGTCAGCCGTAGATGTTTGAAATTCGACTTCTCACTCTGGCCGACCAGGTTCGAATCCTGATGTGCACTTCTTAAATATGTGCATTTAATGTTTAAACAACACTTGCTATAACGGTGAAGGAAAACATTGTGAAGAAACCTGCACATCTTGGTGTTCAAAAAAAAATGTTCTCTAAGGTGTCTGAAGTCTACCAACCTGCATTTAGCCAGTGTGGCATACTATGGCTTTAACCTTCCCATTCTGAGAGGAGACCCATGTTCCAGCATTAGAACAAAAGAAGGGTCGATATTGGCTATGTAGAACTACTTAGATTTATAAATACACATGGTAGTGAATTTGTCAAGTGCTCTTACCTTTAGGAATAACTGCCATAACTTTTTTATTTCCTCAGCACATTTTTTTATAAGTGGACCCTTAAATTCTAAGAATTCGGCTACTTCTTTAGCTACATTGTCTGTTATGCCTTCATTAATATCTATGGGAACAGTTTTTAATAAGTGAGGGGTCTTTTCAGCAACGGCTTCGATATCCATACCACCAGCTGGAGATGCCACAAGAGCTGCACCATTATAGCTTCTTTCCATGACAATACTAAAATAAGTTTCTCTCACTATGTTCACACTTTCCGCTACCATTACTTTGTCGACTAGAATACCTTCTTTGGGAGTCTGCTTCGTGATTAATTTGTGACCAATCATATTTTTTGCTAAATTCAAAATCTCACTTGGATCTTTAGTTAAATGCACACCTCCTTTAAAACCATTGTCGAAGTGACCTTTGCCTCGTCCACCAGCCAAGATTTGAGCTTTTACTACATATTCATTAGCTTTGAAGTTTGATAAACTTTTTGGATCTAAGCTGGCATCTAGCAGCCGAAAATTCTGAATAGTCACTTGATGTTTCCTTAACAAGTCTTTACTGTGGTATTCTTGTAGATTTAAATTTCTTCTACAGTTAACCTGCGGGCAGTATTTAGGTGCAAGCCAGGTTAAGGTTTTTAAGTTCTTAGTTCTTTTTAGAGCAGCCATGACGTACTTTGTCCAAAACAACCTCTTAACTCTAGTTATAAAAATGTATATAAATACTTTACTTAAAATAACCAATAAACGTGTAATGACTTCGCTCGTTGTTCAGAAACAACTATTAGAACTTTGGAACATAATTGATAACTATTCTTATCATGTATTACATTGATCAGTATAATATCAGCCAATAAGAATCAAGAATCTACCTAGACTCTTATTACAACTACGATCAGTTCATTTTTCTAGATTGCTTATCATTTTATTAATAATAATTTATAATAAATTTATATAGCGTAGAGGTACTTAAGGTAATTGCAGTGCTTTATGACAAGGAATAAAATACTACCCTAAAAACTAGTAAATAAATGAAAGCATATATTACAATATTCTGTGATTAAAACAAGGTGAAAGTACTTCTATTCTGCAAAGAATATTATCAATTATTCAATTTTAATCAGTGAGTATTCTGTATATTAACTCTGTTACTACTTTCAAATATTAAGTAAAGCATTATTATATTTTTTGTTTAGTTTCAGATATATATTGATTTAAATTACCTAGGAAAATAAATGATGCCATGTGAGTACTTTAGTTATAAAAAGGGTATAACGTACATCATATAGAAAGAAAATTCAATCACTTCATTTATGTTAACGCAATAATATTGGTACTGTTATATTAAACGATTATTTTGCGGTAAAACATTTTTGTTTTTTAAGTTAATTTTCTACTTTTAATTTTTTACTTTTTATTTATGGCAATGATATTAAAAATTTTGCCAATGTCAACATTGCGTTCCCACGTTGTAAAGACACTTCCTTTTTCTCGTGTTCTTTTGACAGCGTGAGGTTATTTATCCTCATTTGCTGAAAAGTACGTATTTTGTTGTGTAAATTGTTGATATTTTCATTTAATTCAGTTTTTCAGATCTGTTATTATGTTTTGAAATATTATTTTAGGGAATAATCATGCCCGAAGAGAATCGGAACGATGATGGGGCGGACGCGGGGAGCATGGTTGTTGACACCATGCCACCGCCGTTACCGGCAGACATTTCCGAAATAAAGCTGTTTGGAAGATGGAGTTACTACGATGTCCAGGTTTCGGATATGTCACTTCAGGATCACATTTCCGTGAAGGAAAAATTCGCTAAATACTTGCCCCACTCGGCAGGTAGGTACGCTCACAAGCGTTTCCGCAAAGCACAATGTCCGATTGTGGAACGTCTTACCAACTCGCTGATGATGCACGGACGTAATAACGGCAAAAAGTTAATGGCCGTTCGCATTGTTAAACATGCCTTTGAAATCATCCATCTCCTGACTGGGGAGAATCCTCTTCAAGTGTTGGTTACCGCGATTATTAATTCTGGACCTCGTGAGGACTCCACTAGGATTGGTCGTGCCGGTACTGTGCGTCGCCAGGCCGTAGATGTCTCGCCGCTCCGCAGAGTCAACCAGGCCATCTGGCTACTGTGTACTGGCGCAAGAGAAGCAGCATTCAGAAACATTAAGACTATAGCCGAATGTGTTGCTGATGAGCTTATTAATGCTGCCAAGGGCTCATCGAACTCCTATGCTATCAAGAAGAAGGATGAGTTGGAACGTGTTGCTAAATCCAACCGTTAAATATGTAATAGGGCAGGTCTCAATAAAAACGTAAGAAAATTAATTTTGTTTTGTATTCTCTTCACAAATTGCACTCCATTAAGATTTTCAGTATGTCCTTTTTTTGATACAATAAATAAAATTAAGTAAATATTTTTGTTTTCTAAATTAACATTTCATTTTAATTGTGTTAACATGCATACGCATACATGTTTAAAAAGGACAGTACTTTAAGAGTTTATATATGGACATGCATGTTTATAATATTTATACACAAACATACATATCATACATTGTCCCTCACGGAGTTGGCAGATAGCACCAAGTGTCAAATGTCAAAATTCATACACATTTATCCATACTTCACTTTTGCTTATACATTAATAATAAATATGTATGTGATTTATTATTCAATTACATGTTTAGGGTATAAATAATTTAATTTATTATAAAACATTTAAATAAACAGTTTGCAAGTGAATTAGTATATATAACATATAGGTAGTGTTTGGGTCTGATGGATTTGGTTAATAGTACTATTCGAGAGTAGCAGCATTTGGTCTCAAATATTATAATATTGTTAATTGCACTCAGACTTGTCTATGTCAAATAAAAACAATAACACAAACATGGTGATCATTATAGGTGATATATTCAGTACTAGTGATTTCATCCAGCCTGGATATAATTCGGAACCAAACTAGAGGAATCACAAGTGGAAAAGGTGTATAAAAATAGTATGGAATAGTAGAAGTGTGTTCATGAGAACAAATTGTCAGTGTCAGGGCAGATAAGAATACATTTGATTGGTTTGTTGGTGCAGAGGTTTGTGAATGTGACTGTTGTGTCAGGGTTCAATTCTCACACAGAATAAATATTTGTGTGATGGGCATAAGTATTTGTTCAGTGTCTGGGTGTAAAAAATATCTATTTAAGTATGTAATATAATTAAGTATATAGTTTACATGTACATATGTAGTTTGTCAGCTGTCTGGTTACCAAACCACAAGTTCTTGACACTTACATTGGGATCAGATGGCTGTGTGGAGATGTTCCAAGATTTTATTATCAGTATTTATAACCTGACCCCTTGTCAGCATAAAATGTGTCTATAGATATGACACAGTCTGCATAGGCAAACCTAAATGCCCTGGCAGTTTATGGCCAGCAGTGTAGGCAGTGTGAGAGGCTGTGCTCTGTGATCACAGACCCAAATGCCCAGTAGAGGATTATGGGCATAATGGGGTAGTGTATGCCCAACAGTGGACAGCAATAGGCTGATGTGATGACACTAACAATCTCTACACCTAAAGTCCTGTCATCTATATGATACTAATGATCTTAATAACTTAACTGACACATTATTTTCTATTTACACCTATGTTTCACCTAAGGAGTAGGCAGAAAAGTAGAATATATTTATATATTTCAAACTAACGACCCAGTCCTTAACCTAGTTTCTCTAGGACATCCATCAACTTAAAGCATTTATATATGAACAGTTTATATTAATCATCAAGATACATGAACTGGGCAGTTGTTACTGTTATATTAGAAATGTTACATAATATGTAATTATTATACAAAAAATAGTCTAAGTAGTGATAGGCCTTTTCACTTCGGAAGCACAGGTTCAAATCTTAACGCGCACCTCTTTACGAAATGCGTGTTTTAAATTTAAATATTACTTCCTATAACGGTGAAGGAAAACATCGTGAAGAAACCTGCACATCTTACAGTTTAACAAAAATTGTTCTTTAACGTGTGTGATGTCTGCCAACCTACACTTGGCCAGCCTTAACCCTCCCATTCTGGAAGGAAACTCATGGCCCAACAGTGTAACTATAAAAGTATCAAAAAAATATATAATCATCTATTTGCAGATTAGTAAAGTGACACTGATTACATTTATAAACATGGATTATGCAAAAAAAAAAGTTACAGTTTGTTTTTCATTTATTCTGATACAAAGGGAAAATAATACAATTTATATGAATATAAACATGTAAACATAAACTCTTTAGAGATTTACTGTACACCCTGCGCCGTCGACTAAGTATATAGTTAAAATACATTCAGTAGGCACAAATCTTCGAGGTAGTAAGTAGACTTAGTGATAATGATAAACATGAAACAAGTTTCAATGCAATAGCTAAAAAGCGATAAATTCAATGTAAGAAATTTCAGATCTTTGGAAAATGTATGTAATTATTATCGTTACTTTAAAATACATTGTGTAAGATCCCCTATGCACTTTGCCTACCTCGTGACGGACCTGGCATTAAATATCAATGTAAATTGTGCAGAATTAAGATGGCCATTTAATGTGTTTATGTAAATCAGTGACAATTTTGGTAGAATGCGAGTGTGAACCAGAGTTGCGTTGAACTGGATTGAAACTGATTAAATTGCTTGTTTTATATTTTATTTATTCTGATGACCAAGTAAAATATAAAACCAACAGGAATTAGTAACACATATAGTTTAACTTAAAAAAAACTAAGTATTACAGTTGCCTCGTTGCTCGAATCATTGCAGGCACGGCTTAGTTAAATCACTGGGACAGATGCTATTGTGGTATTTTAATTTCCAATTCATAGTAGGGCCTTAGGAATCTAGTATTTTCCCGGTGTATGGCAATAGGTCACGTTGTTGTAGATGGTTATATTCACAAATTTTATTAAAATCATGTTTCACTTCCCTCTGATGATTTGAGGGTTTGGACTTTTTTCTAGCAAACAAGTCTTAGTCTAAGATATGATAGTAAACGTTTAAACAACATCTAAGATATAATAGTAAATGTTTTAGTAGTTAATGTTCAGCAATTTATGTCGTATGATGATTTTAAGTTTTTACCTACACTTACGAGATGTGAAGGCGTGACAACTTGACGTTATTTATTTTATGTAGAAAGAATTCGGAATTATCAAGTTCTAATATAAAAATTGTTCGTACAATACATTTATTAAAATATTTTATAGTTTCCCGTACTTTCCGTAACTTTCAGTTTCTGAGTATTTTATATAGATAAATTATTGCAATTGAATAACAACTAAGTTACTTATCATAAAACTAAATGTTAACAAAATATTTGTAATAATATCTCAAGTATTACTTAATAAGTAAATGGCTCAGATGTAAAATTATATTTGGCTGTATTAATAAATGCATTCATTTCAAAACGACGACGTGACAGATGTTACCTAGTTTTACTGTCACATACTCAGATATGTCAAATGACATGATCGACTGTAATGGTTACTGCTTTGTCGGTCTTTAATCTGTAGCCTAATTTCAATGTTTTATAAATATTAGTTAATTTTTCTTTAATACTTTATTAATTAGGCTTAATTCTAACTTTTGCTGTTAATTATAATCTATTTCATATTGTGGTTACGATGATTCACAGTTTGTTTATTATAAATCCATCTGGGTATGTTGTGTAAAATATTGTGGATCCACTTTTCTTATTTTGTTTTTAAAGTTTTTATGTTTGGTGTTTGTGTTTGGTTTCAGAGACGTATTTCTTGAAAAGCACTGGCGTAGTGTAATACCGAGATCAGTGTGTGATTATTATTTGGAGGCCCAGCGTGCTTCTCCTAATGTTCGTAATACTCAAGCTTATTTTATTCACGCAAATTTTTAAACTTTGTAATCAACTTATGCTTGTCATGATCCCAATACAACTTCTATCATTTATACTTAAATATGGTAATATGAATGATTCTTAAAATCTGCAGGATGTCCCACCAGTACTTGCTGCTCCACATCACTATTTAATATCAGTACAGCGAGGTGGAGTAGCACTTGTAGCTGTCAGCACACAAGAAGTTGCACCTCTGTTCGTCATAGAGTTTTTGCATAGAGTCGTCGATACATTCCAGGTAAGCTATTGTAGATTATTTAATTGATTTAAATTGAAAATTTAAAGGATGTTATATGCTATTTAGAGACATGTACAAAATGTAGATAAAAGAAGTGTGAATGTCATCAATCAATTTTCTTTCATAAACACTATTTTTAACATATTATAAATTACTTTCCAGGATTACTTTTCAGATTGCACAGAAACTATTATTAAAGAAAACTATGTAGTTGTGTATGAGGTAATTATTATTTAAATAATTTCTTCTATAAATTCAGGTTATGTTTCATTTAATGAAAGGTATGGTAATTGAATTGTGTTTTAGCTTTTAGATGAAATGCTGGATAATGGGTTCCCTCTGGCTACAGAGAGTAACATTTTAAAGGAGCTCATAAAACCTCCTAACATTTTGAGGACTATAGCGAATACAGTTACAGGAAAATCAAAGTAAGTTTTTTATATATTTAGCTGTGGACAGTGGCAAAAAGATTGCCTGATATTGGTAACACTTGCATATGGATATTATTAATGTCCGAGGAACCACTAATGTGGGTCTTTTTCTTATAGTATTCTGTCATATTACAGGACTCTGGAATTCCTCATTCCTTATTAATACCTACCTACACAACATTGTTCTTTGATTATTAAGCTCAGTGACAAGTTTATGTAGATGTAATTGTGGTTTACCTACAAAAGTTTTATATATCTTGTTCAGATAATTGCATGGTATACAGATATCCCATAATTTAAAAACATCGTAATTAAAACATATTTGATTGAACATGAAAAGATTCCATATTTCTACAACACATAAGAAAATGTAACAAGATACACATCAACATAAGTTAACTCTTATTCACTTTGGGACATGGATGTTTTAAGAGCCCACCACTGAGCTCAATTTTCAGCTTGAATCCAACTAGACTGCTTCTGTTGTAAGTCTAGAGCATGGATGCAGAGACCGTGGCCCGGGGGCCGCATCCAGCCCGCCGGTCGAATACTGGTGGCCTGCCGACAGCAAAAATAATATTCTCGTACATATGAAAAATATTGAACTCTACCTATACTTCTGGCGGCCGGCCCGCCGTCAGTTCAAGATTTGCCTGAGTGGCCCCTAGTCTTAATAAGTCTGTGCAATGTTGGTCTAGAGTATACTTAATAATGAAATAAACATTAAATCACTCTTGTAATGTCCTAGGTGGTAGGTTGAAGAGTGTAGTGCTGCCACATATTATAAAAGTTACATTTGTGTCCCAGTATGAAATATGTGTTGAGTCAAACAGGTCGTCAAACAGGAATATATTCAGACTTTGAGCCACTGCTTGAAATTTCAATAAGGAAATACTTAGAAAACAACAATAGTGTTTGTCTAGGACCTCATACACATCACCTCTCAATTAGCAGTGGTGCTTGCAAACACTTGTTTAACAAGGCAATCAATTATGAAACAATTGGCAGAGGTGGCTCAGAACTTTTTTAACTATGCTCAACTTAATTAAGGCTATAAGGTTGGACTTTATTGTGACTATATTATCCTTAATACATTTTGTTTTCAGTGTGTCTTCCACATTGCCGTCTGGTCAGCTCTCGAATGTTCCGTGGCGGCGTTCGGGTGTGAAATACGCGAACAATGAGGCATACTTTGATGTGGTGGAGGAGGTTGATGCTATAATAGACAAAAGTGGTGCTACAGTGTCCGCTGAAATACAAGGATATGTATGTTTCAATTATTCATGTGATAGCTATATTAATCATTGAATCCATTTTACTTTTGCATGGCTCTAGTACTGGCAGTGTTAAAAGATTATCCAAACAGAAAATTTCTGTGACATATGATGCATCATATAGCCAATATCTCTGTGGCTTTATGATTTTGTAGAATTGTTCTAATCTAGACAACATTCAGTAATCACACTGGCAGACATCTTTTAAAAAAAGTTATTTGAAAATCTGTGATGCATTAAATATAATTATATCCTTGTAATATTTTTTTAAAATTTAATAATCAGTAATAAATAAGACTTACTTAATAAGACTTACTAGAAAGTAGTTTAATTTTAAATGTATGAAATATACTATAGTAAGAAAGGAACTAATTTTTTATCTTATTTTACTGTGATTATCATTTCAGATTGACTGCTGTGTAAAACTGAGTGGGATGCCAGATTTGACACTGACATTCGTAAATCCAAGACTATTCGATGATGTGTCATTTCACCCTTGCGTAAGATTTAAACGATGGGAGGTGAGTTTCTTTGTATCTGCCATTTTGACTTGTCATCAGTTCTATTAAATCCGAGGCTGAAATTGAGTCCACTTGGGAAAGTTTACTTGTTCCAAATGAAGTTTGCTATTCATGTAATTTATATATTTTTATTTTTCAGTCCGAGAGATTACTATCCTTCATTCCACCCGATGGGAACTTTCGGCTGATGTCGTATCATATAGGGTCACAGAGTGTCGTGGCCATCCCTATATATGTGCGACATAGTTTGGCTTTACGGACGAGTGGGGACCAGGGAAGATTAGATTTAACAGTAGGACCAAAACAGACAATGGGGAGAGTGTTAGAAAGTAATGTATTAAACTGTCTTACTTAATAAAGTTTTATTTTATTTGGTAACAGAAATCTTGTTTCCTCAATATAATTATTAAGAATATTATATAGTACGGCATATTCAGGGGTTTTTATAAATGAAGAATATTTTAATTAATTAATAAAATAAAAATATGTAAACACCGGCAAATGCGTGTCTTTATATTTGCAGATGTTGCGTTGGAGATCTGCATGCCTAAATGTGTATTGAACTGCTCTCTGACTGCCAACCAAGGAAAATACTCATACGATCCGGTCAGCAAAGTGTTGCTATGGGATATCGGGAGAATTGAGCTACCCAAGCTGCCGAATATCAAGGGTTCGGTACGTTGGCAACACTGAATGTGTTTTGTTTACATTTTGTGCTCATTACCTTTGGATTTCATAACTAATACTGACGATATTATTTTTTGTAGGTGTACTTTTTGTTGTGATTATAATGGCTCGTTTCTTAACTAACTTCACTATTCACTCCTTTAATAAAATATATGTCCTTATAAACCACCACACGACCTACTTGTAGCTTATTCATGAATGAAATATTATCGAAAAATGGTGAGATGAAATAGACAAACGTAGAACTTGGCGCACACTGGTTCGTGCTTAAATAGGAACACGTGTCCAGGTGTCGGTGTCGTCGGGTGCGGACACGGCGGGCGCTAACCCGAGCATCAACGTGCACTTCACGATACCGCAGCTGGCGGTGAGCGGCCTGCGCGTGAGCCGCCTCGACATGTACGGCGCCAAGTACAAGCCGTTCAAGGGCGTCAAGTACGTGACGAAGGCGGGGAAGTTCCACGTGCGCATGTGATCCGAAATTGTGCGCGGCGTGATAAAGTTCTCGGACACTTGATGTTCACGTGGGTCTCGTGACGTCACATACATTTAAATAGTTTGTCTAAGTACTCTATATGTTGCAATGGGATCTATATTGTAAAATTGTTAAGACAGTTAAGGTCACGTCTTATTTTATAAGTAAGGTTATTGAAAAACGTAACGTAACGTGACGTGATAAAAAACGTAACATTTTACGTTACGTTTTTTGTCACGTCTTATGTTATAAGTAAGGTTATTGTAATACCTTTACATATGACAATATTAATGGGTAATTGCTAACTTAAACAGATAACTGGCAGAACCTTGCCGGTTTGTCATCAACCGACAAAAAAGCATGTGTTAAGGTGACAGATTGTAGCAAATTAACTTTTTTACAAATCTGCTTTTAAAAATGTACTATACCTAAAAATGCCAGACAATATTCATAAATACAGTTCAATGTGAAACTTAATGTGTGGATGCTGACTACTGAGATATGGCTTTATCATAGTTTATATGAGTAATGTATAATGTACATACACGCCACTATTTATTGGTAATAAAATTAAAGTCAAGTTCTAAAAATGTATGTGCTGTTCGAGCTGACGTAACGACTGATTTCGATGTTATTTCGCAATCGAATATCGTAGCGGTTGAATAAAAGACGTGGGAGAAATGTAGAGATAATTGTTTCGTTACTTTTGTACTATTCGATATTCTTGATCTTATTGAGCGAATGTCTAATTTTTGTATCGTCCAGAAGAATGTGTAGAAAGTATATGTATGATATATTTACTTTATAAATGAAAAGTAAATTTTTGAACCTGTTATTATTTGTCACAAAATTAATTAAGACCTATGAAAATTATGTACATTTGATCAGACTTTCGGATGCAGTTTCGATTGGAAGCAGACTAGGAAGCGAATATTCGAACTGGGTTTCGGTTTCCTGCTGAATCAGATTATTATCAGACACAATCATTAATTTAATTTTGTTTTATCGTTCACCCAAAAAGAGTATAATTATAAAAGAAATATATATTGTAGGAATGATTTAGTTCTCCATGCGAATAAATCCGCGGAGAACAATAACAATTGTGTATAAGTGCCAAGTATTTATTTGATTTTTGACCCTTCGTAGGTACTTTTTATTTTCTCGTGTAAGCTCTATTCAGCGGACTACATTAGTTCGTCGTCATAGGATGCCAATGATAATCTGCTCAGTCGTTTTATTGAACACGTAAAAATGAAGGTTTAATTGTGGCGCATCTTCCACGATTTCAAAAGTTAGGTTATGTTGATAGTCCCGCTGTAGAAATGGAATGGAACAATGGGCGGAAAAGATTGTCACTATAAGTAATGTCATCAACCATTTTTATCGTTGGACCTATCGGGAATGGTTACGGTCAGTCTGCCACGCTAGTCTACTACGGGTTAGTAGACTTTATACGCCTCGGAGAACATTATGAAAGGTTCTAAGATGTGGAGGTTTCCTCGCGATGTTTTTCTTCACTGCTATAGCAAGTAATATGTAATATTCATATCCAATGTCAAATAAAATAGATTATTAGTATGCACAAATCATTTATTTTAAGACCAAGTGGTATTGTTTCATTATTACAACGGTGGCAGTGATTGTTGCATAAGGAACATAAATTAAAATGACACGTGAATATCAGAATTCCGTCTCCATATTGGCATTTTAATACGTTTTCTGTCTTTATTGTGTATTTTGTTGTGTAATCTCAGTATGTTACATAACATTTTTATAACAAAAATGTTGATTTGTTATTATTATCATTGTGTGTAAGTATGCATGTTTCTGTTATTCAAATGTGTCGTCATTTATATAAATGTATCTTAGCTTTGTACTTTACATTATGTAAATAAAAGTTCAGTTAATATTATGGTCTGGTCATTTTATTGCCCCGTTAACCACAGATTATACATGTTCTTGGAATATATTTTAGTACAGTCTATTAAAGACCATGGACAAACTTTTAAAATTCCGGCCTAACGAATATTTTGTTGTTACGTTTTTATACCTTAAGGTGTTTTTAAAGAAGTTTGTTGCTCTCTAAAGAAATTTAATCAAATCGATGATGAAATTTGTCTACGCATATATATGTAGTAGTAAATTTCGTGATTCGTACGATAAAACATTCTGATTATCCACGGATATCATAATTAGTTGAGAAATGGAAAAAGCCGTAAGTTATCTATGTTGAAATTGATTCATCAATAAAGTGCAAGTTAGTATGTAGGTTGAAGTCATTTAACGGTGATACCTAAATAGCCAGTTTTAACACAAATAAATATTGACATTTACATATCTATTTGTATTATAATCTGGTAATTTATTGCAACAGGTCACTATTTTAATGGACATACGTGGCCTTTAGCCTGGTTGGCGGAGTGGTTCAATCGCGACTGCTGGTCAAGAAGTCCTGAAATCGACCCACGAGTCGGCGAAAATAATTGTCTGATTTGAAATTTCCTAGTTGTACAGTCAGAGTCTGGCAATAGTGTGTAGGGCATCAGTCTCACACCTGATTTCACAGTGGGACTTAAACTGGTGTTTAGTGGGATTGTGCTTTTGTCTACTCATTCGGTGAAATGCAGGCGTTAAGGTAAATTACCAAGTGCCAATCATTTCTACATTGTCGTGTTGAATATACTAATAAAAATATTAATTTAGGTTAATTAAATAGTAAATTAGTATTTTTGCCTCTATAAATAGTAATCTTAATAACCGTAACAATAAAAAGCCTTTTAAAAAGTTACTTTTGAATAAAGAATATGAGAATAGCGCCAACATTAGCGAGTTCCGGTACATTTAAACTTCGTTCATGAAGAACATACGTGACTATGTATCGATGAAGGAATAGATCCATTTTCTCTATAGGTGCGTCGTACACGGCGATGCCACATTTTTAAAATTTGCTGTATTCCATTGATATTTATGACTAGCTCGTTGGTCCACCATGTGATTGTGGTTAACAGATCCGTCTTCAACAATGGAACGATAAAATAACTAATGGCAATCATCTAACGTATTCTTAAAAAAATTGCAATTATTACAATAAAAAATGTACAATATCTTTTAAGAAAGACCTATGTTATATCTTTAATTTATATAATAAATATTTACAAAAGAATGCAGGACGCATATAATTGCAAACTTACATGGATATTTATGTGACGAGTGAGTAATAAACGAAATTATCTAGATGTTATTAAGTCAGGAAGTAAAAATCAAGTAAAGGGAAGAGACGAGTTTCTTGTCGTTATTCACACGTAAAATAAGGGGAAATCATCTTGGTAATTGCAAGGAATCGTTTTCCCTAACGCCATAATCTCTGCCTGCTAAAGTCTACCGTTTCCACCTTCCACGCGTCTTTACCCTACTATTACGTCATCATAGAGAGGTGCCCAGATAGCCTCTACGAGTTATAGATTTATGAAACATATTATATCAAGTTTTTCCATTAGCCTGTGAACATCCTGCCGGTGAGTGTGAGAACAGCCTTACTTTCCTCTCGCGATGTAAAGTCTAATGAGCGCATACATGCTATTCATTAGACGATTGCGACTCAATCTTGCCTCTAAATGACCGTACGTAAGTGATTGTTCGCTCTGCGTAAAAATACACATTTCAAATGAGCGTGCCCAGCATTACGCCTCAGGATAGGAAATGCCTTTGGCATTCTTTATTTTTATATTGCTGCAATTAATTAAATAGTGTAGTCGTGTCTATCTACAATTGTTCTATTACTGGTTTTTAAGTGTTCAATGTTGAAATCACTATTCAACAGATAGCTGAGACTTCTTTTAATAATACTAAGGAACTTTGTAAGTGTGTATATTTGGCATTCAGTGCTTTGAGCTTATCATGTAATGGACCTCGCGAGATGATATAATTTTTAAAATTTATTTAATATATAATAAACATTGATACACATTACAAAACATGTCCAATTCGTTTGTCAAGCTTATAATATCTTTTAATTATTATTATAAGTTCATTCCAGCCCCCTTATGAAATTGATATAGAGCATCGTGAGCCAGTATTTCTATGCTTACAGACTTGACGCAATTCGGAGGATTCTGACTACCCCAATAGCCAATATTTTAGTTGACGGTGAATAATAAAATAAATCCAAGTACCATCACGCCTGTAATCCCCGAAGATGTGGGCAGAGGAGTGCAGTACAGCCCAGTTTCGTTTACGTCTCACTATGGAATGAGTGGGGAGCCTATTGCCTTACCGGCCACAATATGCGACTCAGAACCACTATTAAGAAATTTCTATTAGAAAAATCTCGTAG
>DWEI01001187.1:0-17573 GCA_018245875.1 Mysoria ambigua | reverse complement strand
TGTTCGACCCGGGAATCGAACCCGGGACCTCCCGATCGTCAGTCGCACCTGCAACCAACACGACCAACGAGGCAGTCAAAAAATTCTATTCCTAATGATAACTATTTACGTCTAAAACGTTTAAAAAACATCTAAAACGCTTACATTTTAAAAAGTGAAAGTCTATACCCAATGATAACTATTAAATTCACGTCTATACTTTAATAATGATATAAGAACAGGAAACCAGAACATAAAGAAATTTGTTTATGACAACAATGATTCCAGTGCTGTGAAAACGAAAAAGACCCGAATTAGCCGCTTAAAAATATCATGTCATGTGTTAGAAACGTAATATGAAGAATAAAAAACGTAATATTAATCATTTATCGCTATAATCTGAAAATCTCGCGATAAGGAATACTTATTTAATGAATATTGTTTATTTATTCACCTGTATAGAAAAAAATCTACAATTTTATAATATTGGAATTTTTTTGACAAATCCTCTAAAATCTATAGAAACGACTACGCTCTCTGCCGGCTTAGTCAGGCTTTTAACTGGACTTATTATAATCCCTACTTTGCTTGCGAGCTGACATAGCGCACGAATCTTTAATCCGTAACTCCTTGTAAAGGTTTCTTTTTATGTTGAAAAAAAGGTTAGAATTAAAAATATATATTAACAAGACGGCTCTACTGGTAACACTACTTAATTACATATTGATAAGAACCATGATATTTAATAATATCAATAATAGATAATACATACAATATTGTTAGCATAAAAATACAAAATAGTAAGTAATTAAAACTTTAAATTACAAAATTAAAATGTCGATTGGTACTGATGTTTACCAAGTATAATTACTTTTTATGACGAATAATACTGAAATAATGTTTATGATGCATAGGGCTGCCAAACGGACCATCTAATAAACAATACCTAAAGATATTTGCAACATCACAGGCTTTAGCAACACTGTGGCAGCCCTGAAGCATTAAAGCTTTTTTAGGCACCCTATCCACAGATCTGAGCCCAGTTATCAAGGCATTTTGATATATTTCACACTCTTTGAAATACCTATGATTTATTTTGTCATGTTTATGAATTTTATGGCGCAGTCCCGTTTTGTGTTAAAATTTATATGACGTAAATGTTTATAGCCACTTAAAAGTTACACTTTAAACGTTACACTTTAAAGTTGTATAAGAGTGTTTGAAGTGTCTCGTACATATTAACTCGTCGACAGGTAAAATTATTTTATTATGAGCCTTTTCGTGAGTAACTTTGTACATCATTTAATTGTGTACCAGTTACTTAACTTATGTTTCTTTGCGATAGCGCGAAGGGTTTCGGAACTGATCGAGGTGCTCCTTAGGTCCCGAGGTTCATCAAGAGCTTAATTTAATGACAAGTTTGTTTTCCGTCCGGTAATATGGACCCTATTGAACCTTCATTCATTCAGTCTAACGTGTAACTCTTATTGACATTTGAATATGTAACACTGCGTTATTTTAACTCTTGTCTACTATCGAATATTACAAAAAAAAATTATGGGTACCTCCGCGATTCGTTGTAACGTGTTGCTGTTAACGAAAAGTTACAACGAAGTTACAAGAACAAAAGTTACATAGAAGACACACTCTAATTTAAAAGGTAGACACGAGCGACGGCGCGCGGGAAGGGTATTAATGAAAATCGTAACATACGTATAACGTTATGCGATGGATAGGTCGCGGGGTCGCCGCCTGGATGTGGCCTACTTCGGAAGTGCCCGCGCAAACCTCTCTCCAGTAACTAGTAAATATTACACTTATAAATAATTTATACTCTACATTTCACCGCAAAACATAGTGCTTAGTTGATATCGTATGCATCCATGGCAATTACTAAGCGCATCTTCAGTGTAGACGTTAAAGTTATGTGAGACGTCAAAATATGAGTGATGTCAGTATATGTATGTGTGGGCGTGTTTGGAATATATGTGTGTGTTTGTTTGTTTATATCTAAATAGTTTATTTTGTTTTAGTTTTTAGAAAAAAAAATAGTTATAAATATAGAATTCAGTGTTTTTTTTTTCAAGTTCGCTTAGCTGGATCACAAATATTAACAAGTCAACATTATTTGCTTGGTAACTGTGAAATAGAGTTGTATTTAACTGGGTTTGACCCTCTCGGTAGTAAACATAGTGCCGACCGTGTGACTGTTTACATATTACTTACCATTGCGTGTTATAGCGCGTTTCCGTGCAAATTTTATGTTTAGTGCTTTGTCAATGTAATAACTATTCCATGAAAGCATTTACTCATAGATGTGACGCTTCGTAATCAGCCTTAAAAATAATGTCTCGTGTCTGGACGTATATTACCATTTAAATTAATATGTAACCAGAATTTAAGTACTTAGTGATGTCATTTGTTAAAGAAAAAAACTTCCATCTCATATGAAATACAGAGCTGGAATCTTTTGTTCCCAATCAACTGTATTAAAATAAAAATACAAAGAAGTGCAGTGTTAATAAGACAGGCGATGATAGACACAGTTCTACAAACTTTCAAATATAGAATGTTTAGTAATAGTTTACTTATATTGCCGCAGTGTGGCAGCACTTTCTTTATCCGTCATCACCCCATTTTATATTTCGATGATATTTAAAATATATTGCCTTCTTTTTAGAAAAGCTTTAAGAGTTATCTGCGATATTTTCTACAATATAAAGCTATTAAGGTTTTCGATTAACACTAGGATGTTCAATAAATGTATTGCCTGGAGTTGTTATTGTTACAAACTTGTCATATTCAAATATTCTGAATATAATGCAGCGTAAATAGACGTAACATTAATATCGCAAAATTGACAGCAAATAAGCACAACAAAAAAGATAAAATACATTAATCTATGTACATAGTCGTAAAGTGCACTATCTTACAACAAACTATTGTTATTATGCTGCCGTGAACGTTAAAATACTGCAATAGTAATTATCAAACACGCTGCCCCGATATAGCAGCGGTTGCCATCCATAACCGCATTGTAACCATTGAAGCTGTTAACCAAAACTTATTTTTATCTACAAAAACTTAATCAGTTACCAAACGAACGAATTTCAAGATATCACAAACCGTAAAAAAGTTTGTAATGTTTTATATTGGAAAACATCAAAAACACAGACGACCAATTCTATTTGCCCTCATAAAACCGTGATTAATACAATATTTTAATCGGTTTATTGGAAAAATGTACGGATAGTTCAGTGGCCGGGTTACTGTGACGCAATGCCCGGGTCTGACCCATTTCGCAGCTTCTGCCGTTTTAGCACTCCGATGCAGGTCTTTTGTTTAGTGCGCGATTTTAACAATGATGCATTGTGCCTTCTGAATTTTAATTTTGGAACGTCAATTATACCCATCCGCTGTCTCCAATAGCAGTGATATTTATGAGAATAAATTTATTCTGTCCCTGATATGAGCATCCCTCATCACCACTCCTTACATGATGAGAATATTAACGTTATTGGTGCGATGTAGTGGTAATATTATCTTCGTTATTCACGATCTTCGTTATTTACGATCGCGCGAGGAACACAACGGAAGCAAAGACCGAGAATATAATGTGACACTTTAAAAATTGGGTTTCTAGGACGAGCAGGCTTCGTGTGACCCAGTTAAAATGGATGCCGCATCTGGTGCTTCGGGAATTTTGATACATGTTAACGTACATTTTAAAGTTTTAGTTATTAATCGAAGTTTTGATTTCCCGTTGTAAACACTCGGAACACATAGAATTGTTCGAAATATTGTACTGTTATGATGAAATTGTCGATATTGTAATGTCGTCGTGCTGATCTCAAAGCACAGCTCGCGCGACGCCGCTGCCCGTAGACGGCACAGGTACCTCGCCGCCGTAAGCCTAGGCTGGCCGCGCCCAGACGCGATTTTTTGAATTCAAGCGTTCCAATTTTAAATGTGTGCGGTTCATATAGCTTTATATCCGCAACATATTAACTTTATATTGTAAATAAACTTTATATTAAACAGTTATTCCTTTACACGGCATGGTGGCTTCTTAGTGTATCATTTCATATTATCTATACGCTTTGTAATTTTTATTCATTTGATATTTATATAAGTAAGCTAATCTCCGTCATCATGATAACAGCCCTTGTTTCTCCACTAGTGGACGTGGATTCAAGATTCATACAATTAGGTACGAAAAACATGAACACCATATATTTTATAAGCTTCACCGTTAGACCAATTAAAATAAATATCTTAGTACTCCACACACGGCCGTCTGATCCCAAACTAAGCGTCAAGAGAGTTTGTGGTATGGTAATATGAATATATACTTAAATAGATATTTTTTTTAACATCCAGACACAAAACAAATACTAGTGATCATCACACAAATATTTATTCTGGACGGGAATCGAACCCACGACCCCCTGCGCAACAGTCAGGTTCGCTGACCGCTGCACCAACGGGCCAGTCAATTGTTAGTTGCTTGTTGGTACCGTGATGGGAATTAAGCCCCGACGCGGGTTGCACGCGCAGGGATTGTCCAACACACCCATTCGCCCACCGCCCTGGCTGTGTTAAAGTAACGACGTATGATATGTTATTTATTGTTTACCAGTTTTATATTGGCGTAGTCCACGCTCGGTCCCCTTACGGATCACATTGCTCTGTGCGAAAACGTCCGAATGTGCTTATTTATTATAGATTTTCAAACAGCACAGCAACGGATGTGATCTCAGCATAAAACAGTTGAACGACAGCCATATCACTGAGCAACGTATATAAACTTTCGACACCACACACAACGAACTATTGAACAAATCACGCGTAAAGCTAATCCAATAAGACAAGATAATTTAACGCCAAATAAACAATCTCGTCTATCCCCGTTGGCCGTAATTCAATAGATGTCTTCCATCAGGCCCACGGCGATGTGCCCCCGGATTGGGATTTCGATTCGTTGCCGTTTTATTGAAGCACATAACATCACGTCCGTGTTCTCCGAGGGAGTAGGCAGACGAGTGTAGTACACGCTCACTATTTACCAGTAAAGTTTACGGCGCACTAAGTAAATAGAGGTGAGCCTATTTATATGTGCCCGGCACACATCCAAACTCCGAGCCATTAAACGAGATATTAACTATAAAATGTAAGTTTTTCAATAGTCTCCCGATCCGGGATTTGAACCCAGGACCACTCGATCCGCAGTCACGCTTTCTACATTGAATCAGAAACATATCGAAATAAGGTTTTTGCTATTATAAACACTTTTAGTGATGGATAGCAAACGTTACTTTGTAAATATCTGTTGGTGTAGAGAAATATTAATTGACTCAGGTTGAAATATTAGTCATAGAAAGACAAACATTCGTGTACAACTGCGTCTCCTAGCTCTCCAGGAGTACATTTTAATTCTATGCTTTATTTTTATTATTCAACTGTAAGGCCAGATGTTCATTGAAGTCGGCAGAGGACGCCGAGAACCAAATAACTCACCTACGAATATTGTTGTGGTTTTTAGTATATTAACATTCTTACTTTTGTTTTTACTTTATTATTTGGGTATTTTTTTTTATAATTGTCCATGTCGTTGTATCATGTTCCGAACTGTCTTGTGTTTACATATGTTTTCATTCTTCTTACAGACGTGACGCGCGTCTCGTAGGTTCATAACTCCTTCCACGCACGTACGACTGTTTCAGAGATTTATATTCATACATTTATTATTATTACAATCCTGAGACGCACTTAAGCTACACTTTATTTACCCAGACGGCACCGCATCAAGCTAAATTGGACCATATCCGAGCGACTCCGCATCTTGACGAAATGCGGTCTCCGTGGTACCATTGTCTTCATTGAGCCCCCGCCACAATGAGCCACCCAGACAACCCCCATCTCCCGGCCCTCGCCCCCCCCCCCTCCCACGTCCCGTTTGAATAGTTTTACACGTCTTTACGTATTTTAAGACAATCTCGGATATCTAGAGCAGACATCGTTTGAATTGACTCGGTTTTGAATGACGTCCTCACGCTGATGGACAAAAATGGATGGTATTAAGAAGCATTGTTTCATTATTATAGTATATTATTAAGCAAGTAACTAAACGGTTATATAAAATATATGCTGTGAACTGGATGCTCGATGAAAGATGGTAACAAGACTTGGTAGTAACTTGCTTTACCGTGTGTTCGTCTCGGAGTAGTAGGAAATAGGGAGAGCGGGTGCATGGGATATTAGCATAAAACTCTACATCAATGATTACTATAAAAATATGGGAAGAACACAATAGACGCAGAGTGGGAACTGATCGGGGAAACTTGATTGATTTATGCACCTTTTTACATGAAGTATAGTCGACGTCCGCATAATTGGTCGCACGCGTCACCTCGCTCAGCGCCTTTGTATTCGACGCGGTTGTACATAACATACACGCCGTTGTGGAGCTAGGTACTTTGAAATAAATAAAAAAATGTAAAATGCCAAAAAATGCACGGTAAAATCGTACGAACGTAAAGAAAATGTCATACGTATAGAGTTCTCGTTTTGTTTGCACGTCGACAAATATTAAGTCGCTGTACGGAACATTGGATGTAAGCTCGACTCGCGCTCAGCCGGCTCTTTGTTATCATTGAGTGTTCGATGGTACGATTTCCTGGGAGGCCTCGCTGCCTCGCTACCGTCCCCGGCGGTGCAGACTGTGCGTGGACTTGTTGCCACCGCGCCGTTCTCTGTTTCCTGCTTGCATACTTGTGTCTACTATGTCGTTTTGTTGAATAGTTTTCGTTTGTTCGTTGGAAACATGTACACACATACAGAAGTTGTATGTGGCTTGTGTTTAGTAGTAACTGATATATGGGTTGGTGTTAGTATGGATAACTTGGGACCCTTATCTCCCATAGTTATTGAGATTTTGTCAATTGGTGAAAAACTAGTTCAAACGTATATATTTACGTTTATTGTTCTATTACATGAAGAGAGTGATGAGTGTAAAAGAAAATCATCAACTCTATCAGGGCAGAAATCTTTGTCACTCGGTGTTCTTGTCTTTCTTGATTTAGTTAACATTTTCACATTACATTGTTGTAGTCCGATACTATATAGAAAATATTCGTTCGGTAAATTAATAATAATAAGCTTTCTCATGTAAAAGAATTCCAAGTAACGTGTGCAACTTCAACTTCATAAGTTAAACCCGGGGTCGTATCCCCAACCCGGCCCGCCGGCTCGTCTCGGGCCGCGGACACTAAAATAGAACCTAATCTGTACAATTCCATTTAACTGCCACTCAAGCTACTTGACTGCGTGAACTTAAACCGATTTCCCTCCGCCAGGTCCGCTCATTCTTAACTGTGCATTAGAATAAAGCTTGGATACTCGCATCTGAATCATTATTTTCATCGTGACGGACATTTCAATTTCACCTCCGGGTGTCTGGGTTTCGATTACTTGAGCGCACATTCACAACATTACACGCGTTACTTGCTAACCGTTGTAGTAACGACGGAGTTAAACATCGTTAGGATAACTACGTAACTTGAAACTTTGCAAAATGTTCTATGATATGCACTTACCGCTGCAGATTATTGTCATATACCTACTTTTCAACTTGAAATTTATCTGAATCTAACAATCAATAGAAACAGGTTTTATTATCATTCCTATTGTTATTATTCGGACTTCGGTACAAGTTAATTATAATGCTTGTCTTTTTAAGACCCCCGACATGCGTCCGATCTAGTAGAAAAGAACTGGAGGTGGCGCCGGAACGCCGCGTTCTGCGGGAACAATGTCTCGGCTCCATTTTCCCACCGGGTATCCGCCAGCGTCGTTTGCACCCATTCAACCCGCTTCTTCTTACCTTCCGCACTCTTGGTAGCCGCCTCCGCGGACGTTACGTCACCGATTCGCTGTGTCATCGTCTAACCCTCACTAGCGGTACGCGGTCTCTGATCACTTGATTACCTTCGCGATATATGTGGGAGTTATTGGTCATTCGAAGCGTGGAGAAAATCAATGTGTAATTAACCATTGTAGAGTAATAAATAATTTTGAGGATGTACGAGCGATGAAAATGGTTTCGAAGTTGAATATGTGTTGGTAGGGATTTGTATAGTGGTGTATATTTTATATATTGTTTCCTTGCGCACACGTGGCGTTTGTACGAGGGTGGGCGATGCATGCAGCTTAAGTTATAGACAATGGTACGTCTTAAAGTATTAATAATTTTAATCAGTTTATGTCATAAAGGATCCCATCATCTCTTTTCGCGAATTATGACAATATATTTCAGATGTTACAATAAATGTTATACAAGGTGTAATGTGGGTTGTTGATAAACATTAGATAAATTTTATTCCAGTAGACATATTTTAACATTGCTTGCTTTCAATCTTAGCAAGGCGGCGCGGCGCCATGTTGACAAGTCGCTTTGGATAAATCCTTTCGCGTCGGTTCGTCCCTGAATGAAAGGCACTCGCAAAAAATTGGCTTGCAAGAGGCGGATGAGAGCTCTGCCTTGTATGTGAAATAAGCTTCGCAGAAACATATTTGTAGACGCTGAATAGTATTTTTGTACAAGTGCCAGAGCAGTTACAAGTTTATATCATGTCACCCTAAGGAGTTGTTTTGAAAATAGGAGTTGTTTTGATAATCGTATTGTATGTAATATACGATTCGCTCGGTCTAAATTTATTGATATAACGAATCGTATCAGCGTTTACGGAAATACCGCGTGCAATTAAACATCTTTATTTGTATCATGTGCGTCGAACGAGTCGAGATTGAATTATAAGGAATACTATATAATAGACAGCAAGGTATTTTTCTCATGTTCATTTAGAGTGTTACTCGCCAAATATTGGAGGAAAAAGTTGAGACGGCTTTAATTCTACGGGAAAATATAATGAAACTTTTATGGAGCGTAGTAAAATGCGAAAGTTATACCGCTGGCTCTACTGTGTCGCGGATAACGTCGAATAAAAAAAACTCATCTATCCTAAACAAAGTATATACACGCTAGAGTGGAATCTCTTTGACGGCGCATTATCGTGACTCCAAATGTCCCACTTCAAATACGTTTCATACGAACTGATCGTAATAACTTTCACCTCGCCTTTGCAATCGTCTAGCAGAGAATATATTTGTGTCAAAAAGACCCATTACTCAGTTAACGTTTGCACGACTCGAGTCAAGGGTTAAACGTTTTATTCAATCTGCGGACGCCAACGCAATTGTTTCTAGTCGCTTGTTGCTAGTTAGCAAATTGAATTTTGCATTCAATCTCACCCATTTTTAACCTTATTACGTTGCAATAGATGCGTCGGTAACGGCGTGACGTTTCGCAAACCGTCGCTCGAGCTCTAGGCTATGAGGATGTTAGAATGTACTCACCCAAAATAAGTTCCTGAATTGCGAGCATTTTCTTTACATTTTTAGGTCAGTCGTCAATTCAGTATATCAGCCTACATTATTATTTTGATGTTCTCGTATTCACATTTAAAATAACTCGGTAATAATTTTAAATGGGCTAATTTATCAAACTTTATTTGACAATCGAAAATCATCACTATAAAAAATATGACACCTTTGAATCATTAACGGCTCGGCATGTGATTTTGTGCCTGGTGTATAGTTATAGACTCACAACCAATTTCACATTGGGGTCCAGCGTGGGAGTGTGTTACAATTCTCTGCGTACCCCTTCGATAATTACAGGCGCAGTATTACTTTTTTGCCGTTATTCTTGTAACCAGCTTACCAGTAACGGCAATATGATTCAGTTTTGCTGCAAAAATATGTAACGATGATACTGATGCTTTCATACAAGGAGTCCTCTTTCACTCGTGTCCCGCACGCCCGCGTCCTAATGGACACTAGACCGACTACGCGGGAATCGATAGCGTCATTCCGTACTCTCTCAATAAATTTGGACGCTAAAAAAAGCTTCGTCGGTTGCGAATGTTGCACACAGATAACGTAAGATAACATCGCGCTAGGGTTTCACAGAATGGGTACGCAGGCGAGTGTAGCGTGTTTCACGTTGTATGTTAAGAATAATAATAATAATAATAATGTGCTGTGACATCTCCACGCCCGGCCATCATCTGATCCCAAAGTAAGCGTCAAAAGAGCTTGTGGTATGGTGAACGGCAGAAGATATACTTACTTAAATAGATATATTATTTTTGTATGTCCATTTGTATGTCCACCTTGTAGTGAGTCTATTTAATCGAGTGTCTAGTAAAAAATTCGTTTATATGTACCTATTAAGCTGGTGAAATCCAGTAGTACCCTAACCGGGTTCGAACCGAGAACCCCTCATCAGTTGCGCTTGCAGCTAGACTAAGGAAGAAGTCGGAATATAACCACAATGCATTAAAATATACATTTTTTTTGGGTGTACAATTTCCTAAACACGTCATCATCAAAAAAGAGAATGTTATTTGATGACCAAAATAACATTCCCTTTTTTTTCGAAATTTCCAACGTCCGGGTTAGTATTCGCGAATATGGTCTTCATCCTATACTAAATACGGCAAATTATAGCAGCATTAAATAAATAAATTATAAAGTGCATTACAATCAAACGTAACTAACGTAACATGATGTAACGTAGCACGTATTTAACGCCCGTAACATACATCTAACCTCAGCGACGTGGGCGGATCTCCTAGTGGCCGTCGTAACGTGAACTATTGCAGCAATCGGGAAACCGACGTCGTCGCTAGGCCCCAGGCTGCCGGCGGCCTCTCGCACACGCTCGCTCCGGGCTCACACCGCGACGTCGTGTACACGTGTATGCTTGATACCAATTTTTTATTTTTTATGCAACGAGCTTGGGCAGCCAGCGTTCACGAGCATTTCCTGCCGCCTATGGACGTGGCTGAGCTTTGTATCGTTATCGAGTTGTCAGTAGGCAAAAATTAAATACCGTCAGATAAATTAGATATTCTAAATGTGAAATTAACCTTCATCTGCATAACAGTCTTTGCCCCTGTTTAGTAAATTATTCTGAATTAAAAAATTAAGAAATGTTTTCCACATGTTTTCTACGAGCATGTCTCTGTCTATCAGTTTCACATATATCTCTATATTCGGTAATTCCCCTCGAGAAACTGGGGCAAACGTGTAAAAGCAGCTAGGCGCGAACCAGGCTAGCGTGCATCGACTCCGCCGCGCGGCAGGCGTGCGATGGCACTAAAGTTCATTTCACGCTGTATCCGATGGGCTCGGATAGCCTAGAAAATAGATGACGTTGCGGCACTTTGCCCCGGGGGGCGGAATAATTTGATGTTACTCGCACATTGAGCGCGATTATGTAAGTAATTCTATTCGCTGGTCAGGTTATATCTCGATATCGAAGTTAGGAGAGTCCACGATACGATAAAAATATGTACGAATAAAAGAAAACAATAAGGTAAATAATTTATCCTGTACGTTTCGGGAAACAGCGAGCCATTCCTAAAGTTCACAGATTAACAGTGCCCCAATTAAGGCGATAAACAGAAGAGCTTCAATGTTTTTACAGATTGAAACATATGTGATGCAAATTTCAAATTTACAGCTCAAACCATTGTTATTCTTAACGGACCTTGGTTCCCAGGAGCAGTAGTACAATACCAGCGCAGAATACACTTATAGGGCATTATGATTACACACACAAAAATATATTGTGCCGATTAGCATAGCGTCGATTCGATCATTATAATTATGAAGTACATCTAAATACTAAACAAAATAATTTAAAACGCAAATTGTAACATGATAGACACAAAATACGTGATAAATATAAAAAAAAAACAAAAATCTAATTAGGTTATAAGAGGGTAGTTTAAGTAAATATTGTCTAGTTATTGTAAACGTTCGGTAAAGTAGCGATGAGTGATTAGCGGTTTCTGGAGCGGGAGCGAGAAATTCGCGTAAATTATGTATTCAAGCTTAGTTTAAAACTACGAGTAACAGTCCTATTACGGCATTTTTTTCAAAAAACTATGCTAACTTCATGAGCGCATTTTAAGAAACGAATACTAACTGACACTAGAAGTACTAATTCGGCAGCATTTTAGGACTTATATTACAAGGATCTATGCATGCCAGCGATAAAAAAAAAGTTTTTTAAAACAAAACCTCGGTAACGAAAAAAATAGACAAAGGAACGATAAATCGAAGCGGGTCCTACATAGGTTTCGTATTTCCTTTAAATCGTTCGGAAATTTGACGCTCTCTCTCATCCAGCGACCTAATAAGGAACTGTGCCGTAATTAAAAATGTAATAAATTTTATATGTCATCATAAATAACTCGACTCCATATCACACACACATCAAAGAGTGATATTGGATGTTAAAAATACAGAACCAATTTGCCCGTATCTCCTCTATTCCATAGGAACAACATAAATATCGTATCCGCTTCAGAATTTATGAAGTTTCGAGCGCTTTATGATTTATTTGTGGAACTATAGATTATACTAATGGATATAATACGCGCCTATTGGTTAATTACATTCCATAGAAACAGTTTGGAAACAAAGTTCGAGTTGTTTAAAACTAACTCGACTAGAATTTTAATCGAATTAAATCATGGTATTTACATACATATGTATACTCGTAAATATACCAATGAGTGTATATATAGTATACTTTTTTATTTGAAATATGCGTTTTTAACAGTCAACCTAAATATCTGTAAAGGTATAATAATTTCTTTATTGTAACGTAAATATTCTTTCATTTTGCACAGTATAAATATGACCATGAAAACGAATATCCTTTATCGATCATTAAAAAATATGTTACTTTCCAATAAAACTACGTTCGAGAAAAAACAATAACCTATTTTCCTATTGTAAGTTCGTAATACACAGTATATTATAGTAATGTTTTATTATAGCATAAAATTCTTTTTTATATCTAACGATGTATTTAATTAACTTTCTTTCGTTACAGGTAATGTCGGTACAGTACGAGAGACATCAACAGACAACCTCAATTTACCCTCTCTTAGTGCCAGGTACGTCGAAAGGTAAATATCCTATCGTACCTACGGAGAACCTACCTACGTACCGGGTTTGATTTGAAGCCTATCAGATTCCCCGAGGGCCCGTACCCCGAGGAGTGGACACTCTCGCGTTACACCGGTTACGTTTACGTCTCACTATGGAATGTCACTTAATTATAGCATGGACTTTCATGAGCTGAATGCCACACCAAAGTGTTCGGCATAGCGCACAGTGGCCCCGTAGCTGGGCCCTGGGGCATGACAGGAATTCTTTACATCTCTATGATACATATGTAAATAAAGTAAAAAAAAATAATTTTATTACAACTGAAGGACCTACATTCAATGACGTATCGCACGTTTTAAGGACGCTCAGCCAATATTTTTTTTAAATTTAATTAAAATGTATCGGAGTACGCCTGGAGATACTTTTAATATGATTTCTGGATGATGACTGAAAACATCCAAACGTTTTTACTATATTTTGCATTTTATTAAATTAGATTTAGTAAAATATGGGATACATTTACAATCGACATTTATAAAAGGTAGGGTTTCAATTACATTTTGTTATGTATCATCACGCCAGGCAGTTCCTTACAGGGTAGGCAGAGAGTACCGTGTGCGAAATTTATACGACCATTCCTACCGACGTATTTCTACATGCTTTTTTCTTTATTCTACATTCAACAGAACGTTACAATTAGATTTCACTGCAAGTGCCGGAGTACAGCAGCATTTAAAGCGCTGCATCGCAGTTCTGACAAATGTGCTCGAGAGGTAACATTAAGAAGTTAGTGACGAGACAGGAAACGTTAATTCTTGATAGATGTAGTAGAATTCACTCGTATTTTTATTCATTTTATCAAGCGTATAACTTCTTACGTTGAACCGTTGTATAACATTTCCCTACGCGTAGCATTGTTATGTAGCTAAACCTTTTGTGAAGTGACCGTTAAATATGTGAGGCGAGTAATGATGTTCTGTGCTTCTGTAATTATTAACGTAAATTCACGCCGGTAAACCCCGAAGAGGTTGGTAGGGACGTGTACACTCCCACGTTTTGTCTGGTTACGTTCCGCCATGGTGCGGGTTGAGTTTGTTCCCACATAAATGTAATTATTACCATTATTACATAAAAATGTATTCAGCACGCGGTCGCAGTTCCACCCTACGGATGCTGCCCTCTCGTGTTGATGTTGTAATATGTTACTAACATAACTACAACATATTATAAATAAATCCTATGAGTGTTATACTAATAATTTTATTCGTTGTCTCCAAAAACTGGTCTGGCATTAATACCGGGGAGCCGCTATTAAAAAAAAATTAAAGCTATCAATAAACGTTCAATACAAATTAGTACAATGAAGTAAATATACTATAAATCCTTGATAACAGGTATTATCCGTCTTAACAACAGCAGCTTACGGCAATTTGTGGGCTCTGCTTTTGATATCGCTTTACCTTCAACACGATTACCAGATCATTTGCATCGTAAAGGCGTTTAAATTGGAGATTATACTGTTAGCGCGACTCTAGCTTTATTGGTGACGTAATAGAGTTCCGCAGGCGTCCGGGTCGCTCTAATTGCGTTGTCGCCTTACTCTACCGCGTAATTACTCTCCTTCCGATTTAATAAAAAAAAATGTTTGTGTACAAATGCATTATAATATATAAAATGGAATGTGTAAACGTTTTTAAATAGGATGGAAAAACTGTTTTATAGGAAAATGTTGTTAGTTGCCCGGATCGCTTTGATACTGATATAGCGTTGTGCGTGTGATGTGTTATTTTTTTCTAACCCTTATATCATTCAACTGCTGGAATATGAGTCTCCTCTCAGATTGAGAGGATCGACCACGCTGGCCAAGTAAGGGTTGGCAGACTTCACAAGTCTTAAAAAACATCTTTTTGTATTATTTAAAATAATAACACTGTGAAAAAAATTATCGTATTATTACTTGTCATCTCGGTAATTTTAACACTCGCAGTAAAATATTTACCTTAACAATAAATCTGACAGAATCATTATTTTTCGGTTAAATAAACTATGACGCTTAAATCGTTAGTAAATTTTTAAAACTAAACAGTTAACGTTGTGTCCATTAACCGTGTTTAATATGTTCCGATAAACTTTCCGGGAAGAAGATCGAAAGTCGGTTTCTCTCAGTATTAAAGAGAATAAACATGTCCGCTCGAGAGCGATTAACAATAACAACAAAATAAAAATTTATATTGTTACGAGACAATCAGATCGTGACGAGCGATCTGTTCTTGTTTACGGTCAGTATCGGTTCTTACGACTTGGTCACGCTTTATTTCTCCTAATTAATGAGCGTTTTGTGATGTGATAGCATCTCTCTGACGGTGGATTGATTTTTATTTGTAAATCGAATTATTACGCCTCTGGAATGAGTGATTGATTTTATAATTGATTTATTACAGTCTATTTTACGAGAACTGAATGACGCCCGACACTTTTTATTGATTCGAAGTGTCAGCTTTTAAATGTATTTTCATGTAGATTAGTATAATAAGCATCTCATTATATTACTCGCCGGCCACTCTGGAGCGTCGCGCCATTTCAACGTATGAAACTGAATGCAGTATACATTAAGTCCATATAAAGTCGTCTGCTGTGATAAAAATGCCGGTCGATTTTTGATAAAAATGACTTCGTAGAACTCGTCTGCCGTCATTACAGAATGGTCGGCGCCCGAAATAACCCGGTCCTTGACTGTCGCATTGTCTTCCACATTAGGTAATGGAATGTCTCCCTCATCCCCACTCTCCCGGTCAGTGCTGGCGGATACAGAAACAGGTAGTTCATCAAAGTTATCATTACGTATATGTTATCTCATCACATCAATTATAGATGAGTAGAGGTACATCAAGTCTGTGAGTATAGAAATATTATACTCTCTGCCATCCCGGTAAACGAGCTAGCGTGACGATATAATCGCATAACTTGTTGCCCTGCGCTGGTTCGGAGCTCTGCTCATAATCATTGTAACAAAAAGTTCTTGACCAGTTTGCCACTGGCTATAAAGCATCATAGGGCTTAAAACGCATGTTAATGTTGAACTTTTCGCATCACTTGAATTATACTATTACATCTCGATTTAATTATTTGTAAATATAAAACCTTAGTCATACAATAATGTACACTTCAGGATTCATTTTGAAATTGAAACTTTTACGACAAACTATTCCTTTTACATTGAGTGCCTTTCTTCCCATATACGGCATCGCTTGACACGTACGGATGTGCGCAGTTTTTCATTATGCAACACAACGCCCAGCGCTCCTCGCGCTGTGCGGCGGCGCGTCGGGCGACACTCGCCCGGCGCGCGCCGGCTTGCGGCCCCGCCGGCCCTAGCGAGCGCCGCGCGGCTCATCTTGCGCGCTCACGTGTGTCCGACCACTCTCGCCTCTGTGATATTTGTGTCGTGTTTATTAAACGGTAAAGAAACACCGCGCCGCTCCTGTGTTATTCATCACCTTGCTATGTTAGAATTTCGTTTTGTTAAGATTTTATTCGATTGCCTAATTTGTTGAGGGTTGTAAGCGCGGCTGGTGTTCGTGTGGTCTTGGGATTTAAATTTCGGTTTGGGTACTATAGGATTTTTCTTAGTTTGTCTGGACGAAATTTCTAATACTGTCTCGGATTCTGAATTTGTGTGGCCAATGTATGGTAATAGGCTTACCCCCTAATTTATAGTAGAACGTAAACATAACTTAAACACGAGGGTTTATACTACACCGCTCTGTTGACATCTTCAGGAATTATAAGCGCGATGTTATGTAGTTTAAATGATCAAGCGTAACGTATAATATAACTGCTAACTAGTGAGATATCTAAACTACTGCACATTTAGGTACCCCTGCAAATTTAGGGCGGAAAGTGATTACATCAAACATTAATAAAGCTCGTTACACACATGTACATACTCGCTCACGTTTTAGGCACCGTTCAAATAATACTGCGTCATTCGTAACGTTGCCTTTTTGACAATAGGTGCACTAAACTAACATACGAGTACAATGTACTCTTGGATGTCACTTTCGTGTGGGTTCATTTCACCCGTTGGATTATTTCTTTGCGAGAGAGAAACATCGGTTGTATGGGCGCATTGTGCATAGGGTGTTACAATTTATTGTCTACGGTTACGTCATCGCAGTAGCTATATTGTCTATGAAATTACTATATATTTCGACATACAATTTCAATTATAAACAAAGTTACACGCCACTACACACGTGAAATTTTCTTAGAATTGTTAATTGTTGCTTTGGGCGTATGATGTCATCAGAAATCGACAGCCCTTGACCGGATGACCAAACGGTTTGTACGATTAAAGGTATAATTCGTGTTAATAGTCCAAATAACTCATCACAACACTGTTGAAACCAAGAATGTACGAGTGGCATAAAAGCACAGCATAGAAATTTTAATATTATTTTGTTATATAAAGTATTTATTACCTTAGTATAATACTGCCCCCGATAGTTAAAAAGACGTATCTAACGAAAACTAAAAACGGAGAAATAAATGTTTTAATAAACGAA
>DWEI01001186.1:0-17574 GCA_018245875.1 Mysoria ambigua | reverse complement strand
TATTAATTATTTACAAGTCAGTACGTAAACTAAGAAAATACTGTTTTCTCTTTAATACTTAAAAGGATGTCAATAAAATTGACAAAAATGTCCATGCACATCGAAAGGACATGTTCATTTGAATACTTCGCTGACATTATAGCGCAACCGACGCACAGTCGCGCGCGGAACATACAAGAACGCGACAATATCGCCGGTGCGCGGCGCGCATTTCGCGCGCTCGCCGGGATATTTTTTACGAACTCACAACGTTGTTCACGTGTCTAACGATAATTACTTGTGTTGGAGGCGTCATTACGTCAAACCGCCTGCTTGCCGTCGCATTTTCAGTTTACTCAAGTTATTTCCCAGGGGGTTTTGTCATTGCTATTTAATACTAAGATTTCCGATGTAGCGTCATGTGTTCCCACTTGTGTTATCGTCTGTACGTGAATATTTATAGACGCAGCGTCGCGGAAATACTATCGTTCTAATTAATGAATCTTCCGTGTGATGTTTTAATGCGTGACGTAATCACGCCTGCAATCCTCTAAGAGGTGGGCACAGGCGTAGTGTAGTGGGACTACGTTTCAATAATTACGTTCAAGTCCTGCTGGGTGGTGAGTCTATTGCCATACACCGCGGACGAATCTAGACTCCAAGCCACCATTATAATATCTAGTTTGGACGTGAGTTAGTCGATATTAAAGTATATTGCGATATAAGATGAATCCCCATAGAGTCTTGTTGGTCTAATCCACCTTCCTCTTGGCGTTTCTTACTTACGATGCAGACAACTTGAACATGAAATTTAAATTCAAATAACGAAGGTACTTTAGTTCCGCGTATATCACCGTTCGGAGACAGAGGTAGATGCGCTGCTGGTGTTAAAGCCAAAATGCCGGGTCCAACGACATCCTTTCATTAATAGCGTCATTGCGTGATTGCAGCAGAGAATGCCGCGGTGCCGCTGGCCGGGGAGAAAACATTGGAAGGAAGCTGTGCCATATTCAAATTGAAAAACATCGATCAGTTAATAAATTGAAAAAGCTTGTCAACTAATAGTGGCACCCAAAATCAATAGTTAAGCAGTGATAGCCCTAAGGTTTGAAATTTCACTTCTCGCTCCGGGAGCCCGGGTTCAAATCTTGGCGCGCACCTCTATACACATTGTGTGTTGTAAGCTTGCATATCACATGCTATAGCGGTGAAGGAAAACACTGTCAGGAAACCTGTACATATTTGTTTAAAAAAAAAGGTTTTAAAGAGCGTGTGAAGTCTGCCGATCTCCACTTGGCCAGCAGGCAGACTATGGCCTTAAGCCTCTTATTCGAAGACAAGGCCCTTGTTCCAACAGTGCCACGATAAAAGGATAGTAGGAAGTCATAATAAGAATCAATAGAGTCATTTGATATAACCTGCCAACATGAATGTACAGCACATATACATACATATAATATGTAATTAATTACGTCTTAGGGTGGGCCGGAGATTCGTATTTAGCGGCGCACTTGGATAATTTCCCCTGTGGGCCCGCCGGCCGCGCCTCTTCGCACCTCTGTCGCTCAGTGTGATTTCTTACGACACACGCGTCACTGCACGCGAGACCGATAATACGACATAAGGTCTTGTAAAAAACATGACACAACGCATATAATCCCCGAAAGAATAGGCAGAGGAGTGTATTATACTTCCACGTTTGTGTCAGCTATGGAGTAGATGGTGAGCCTTCTGCTATACACTGGGCATAAATTCAGGCCCCGAACCACTACTAAGAATTTCAATTTAAAAGAAAAAAATCTATAGTAATCGTGACTCAAACCAAGTGCTTGTAACACTCGCGAGGCACTAACATTCATTGAATTCAAAACTATACGGTCCGAGAATCATTGTTATTATTCAATTAATTAAAATAATTTCAATTAATAAGCAGGCACAATAACAACGCAAGAAATATATACACAATTAATCTTGTTTACATGGTGCATTTACTTATCATAAGAAACTGTAATATCCTTTAGTTAAATTAACTGTGGCAGCGTGGCCTCTAATTGGTTTCAAGACACGGATCGGTACAATTATAATGAAATACACAGTACAATGAAATAAATGTACGGGCATATTATAATTGCATGTCTTATATGCTGGGCCAGCGTTACTTGAGCTCTTGGACAAAACGAAGGAAGTGTGCAATGATGTATTGCTGGAGATCCAAGTGATTGGTCGGTTAAGGACTTCGGCGCGATAAGGGTGCGGGTACGAGCATGGTGGACTTCCGTTTTAACGCGATAGTGGTGTCGGCAGCGAAGACTGGATGAGGATAAAACGAGGACAAAGCACTGGGAGAGATAACGATGTGGGGCAGTAACTAATATTTTTTATGTTCTACACACCATGCGATATCAAGATCGTTCTAATGCGCAATACAGATACAATATATGTATTATTCTGTGGATAAAATATTATTATAAATTATATTATGGGACGCGATTTTATGTCATACTGAAAATTGTAATGATGGAAAATTACATAAACTAACTGTCATTATATTATTATTATTCATAGTAGACATTATAATGTCACGCCAGTTCCCTTTTGCGGTGGCCAGAGAGCCAAAATTATCTATCTTCACAAAGCTCCCATATTTCTTCTACATTGTACTTAAATTATTTTGTGTTTAAAAATAAGGCTTATTAAAATTATTGCTATATAGAGAAAGACAATTAAATATAACATTTAAATACTCATGTGCCTGTTAGGAGTGCTCTTTCACGAGACATAAATGTTTTTCTGTTATATCAGGAGCTGGCGCCTATCGTGCAAAACACACGCGCTAGAAATAAACATGAAACATGAAAGATGATAACATTATTAATATTGTAATACCTACTCTCCCGCCTTTGTTTGCAGTTCTCAAAACATTCAGGTTCAATGGAACTTTATCTACATTTAAATTAATAAGAAGTTGTAATGTTACAGTATTTACTTTTATTCAAATAAGTATATTTAATATTTTTATGATTATATATAGATATTTATGGTATTATTAATTAAGTTTAAATATTTAAAAAACCCGTGGCCGAATTTTTACTTATTGCCTTTAGCAAAAATAATAATCGCGTGATAGTTCCCGCCCATTACGCGTATGTCAAGCTCTTCGTTTAGATTAATTTTAGTTTTAATATATATGAGGCATAAAAAACTTAATCACATTTTTTACAAACAATAAATTTTAATTCTGTTCAGTGTAGTTTTAATAAATATTTCAAACATTATCAAAAGAATATAAAATAATAACATCTTTATCCGACAAAAAAGCTTTTTTTAAATAATTATGTATTTATGGATGAAGTATGGATGAAGTTTACTTTTCTATGAAAATAAAAAAAAAAGCGTCGCGTGACAATTCCCACCTAAAGTCGCTCCGTGTATGTCATTGTCATTAGAAGCATATTAAGGTTTTTAAGGCTTGCTAATGAAAGAAGCCGCGCCCGCTCCTTCGAGACCGAGGCGCGCCAACCGCGTAACGCTATTACTTAACACACGAATAAGGTCACGTTTATCTGATCATTGGGCGGGTATATCTTTTTAAGTAATAGCTGAAATACGCTGCACAATACAAGTTTTTTATCAGTGCATCTCAAAAAAACGCAGCATATTTTTCCTTTGTATTTTCAAAGTAAGATTTGAGCGGATCGATTAAGAAATATTCAAGCGGTTTAAATAACTTTACGTAAAATAGAACGCACCTTCGTGAGATTCAAAAGAATGTTGTTATGCTATATTTTGAAAATAGAACGTGACTAATCGAACACGAAAATCGGATCTTACATAGAGTACCTATTTTACAACAGTAATCATAATCGTTACGCGTGTAAGGGGTAATTAAATCCCCTAATGGCCCATCGAAGACAAGATAAGGTTGGCGGTCGGAAGAAGCCTCGACTTTTCTAATTACTCTTTCATTAGCTGATGGATTACTCACGCTCGCGTTACCAACATTGGAGCTACCTAGATGACTAGTGATGTGAATATTGGTGCGATATGCCTAATACGAGATATCGATTTTTATTATAATGAAATAGTTTTTAATTTTAGTGCGATGTTATACGATAAAGTGTAATATGGATTTTCATTGTCAAGACAAGTTTGACTTGATAAAAACAGCTTTTAAGTGTTTCGAGATTTCATAAAAAATTTAGTACAACCTAAATATTACAATTTCTATCATACCAATATTATCATACCAAATTTGTCATACGCATTGTACAAGGAAAATGTTTCGCAAGTTCTCAAATTTGACACCACACAAGTATTAAATGAAACGAAGTAAAAAAGCTTCGCGGCGATACAAAACGCACCCACTCACACATACACATCCACACACACACACACATACACCGTACTATTTTCTTGATTACAGCGATAAGTAGGACCGCACCTTCGCATGTTTTAATTATATTATTAACGACGATGTCGGCGAAAGGCTAATTTTTTATAATGGCCGGCGTATCGCAATGATATGTAAATATTCCGCCTCGCCCTCACCTATTAGGAGCTTCGTTGCGTGCGTGTAAACCTTAACATTTGGAAGTAAGACACATTAGCCGCAATTTAGTACTGGTTCGTGACACTCTTTTTAGGTTATGTCCCATACAAAAATCCTCCACGGTTGCACAGAGCCGCGGCTAGAGCGGGCGGCGCGTGTTCCTAGGCACTATTTCTTTATAATAAGACGTGAATGCACTTGTCGGTTAATTAGCAACGTTTGAGAAGTAAACCTACTCATAAGCTTCCTCGAAAGGGTCGTATTAATTACTGGAGGTGCTCGTACGAATGTGGCGCGGATATAAATGGCCGTCCACTCCACGCCCCAGCCTCGCCGGGCCTTATTAAAAATGTTAACACGTAAATTAGACTCCGCGGTGCACTGTATTAGCCAACCAATTAAATTTCACAGTCAACACATACAATGACTTGCAAGGTGACTTTACACGTCGAGGGATGGTTATTTTCATACACCAACTACACAACCGTGCACTTACCCTACGCTTAGAGGTCCGCCAGTAATATTTTTCTTCACACTTTGATAACGATACGAGGGTTTCGTAATAAAATGAGAAAAAAAAAATTAAATAATTAAGTGAACACAAATTGCACACTCAAGTTTTTTAATTACAAAAAATTAAATATTGAACTAAATATGTACGGAGCGAGCTGGCGCGGCAAGTTAAAAAGGCATGTGGAAATTGCGACGTAAGGTTGGCAACATTTCCGTCGCCGGCTGTGAGAGTCCTTACAGACGAGAGATTTTATTCTCAGTTGAATTAACAAAACATCGGATTATGTTACGATTAATGTCATAATTATTATGAATTTTCATTGGCGGATCGCTACTGCGGCGCTTATTAACGGTGCGCCCGATCCGTGGGTGGGTTGGCTCGCTAGACGCTGCCCGCGTTCGGCCGCTTTGATGCGGGGGCGTAATTAAAATCCGTTTGAATTAAATAAGCAGCAGTTTAGTTACACACAAGTGCCATCAGTGGCCGGCGCGCGACGCGTCATTGTGGAGCCGAGCGTCTGTCAGCCAGCTCGTGTGTGGGCATGAAAAGGCGCAGCGTGAGCCTCCAAGTGTTTCCCCTCATGCGACTAGTTGGATGCGTAAAAAGATTAATTGGAGTGTCGCCCGCGCGCTGTCAACCCGCGACGCCGTCTCCGCCGGCCCGCCCGTAGACCACTTCTGCGCGACTTAATTAAGCGAAATAACTTAAACGAGCCACCGGTGCTAATTAGTACTATCGTCGTCGCCGGGCTAACACTGCGAGTGACTCTTTGTTTGTGGCCGCGCGCTTCTTTGAGTTGGCGCGCCAAAAGAATTTGTCTTTGCATCGACTTTGAACGGAGGATGTTTGTTTTTGGGGCGCGGAGATTTTCGCAAAGGCCGCATCGCGTGCCCGCGAATCGAGAAACACGAGGTACTGTGTATAACTTGGAAAATGTTGTCCTCTGTTGGAGTTCAGATACTTATGTATCTAATGTTTATTAGACAACTTTTATTGAACGAAAACAACATGTCGATGTTACAACGCGCTCCGCAAGTGTAGTGTTACGAAACGCCACTAAAAGACACGCGAGAGAGCACTTTTCACGTAGTGCCCTCGAGGGCTGAGGGACAACAAGTGGGCAGTAGTGTGTTGAAAGTTGGCTAAGTCTTGTTTCTGTTAGACTGCTTTCGGAGCACGTAAATCTGTTTCTCGCTGGATGTGTTTAACGTTATTTTTTTCCTATTTCACAAACTTTTACTTATCGCGCTGCGATAATTTAGTCGTTAAGCGTTTTGTGAGCCACGTATTAATTAGTCATATTGATTTAGGTTCCATGTTGAACATTTATCGCGTCGGTTTATCAATGTTGCAAAGGCTATCGCAAGTCGGAGTTTATAAACGCTTGCTAGATTAATATAAATTGTAGTTAATTTTTATTCGCTCATTAGTGCCATACCTTTTGTTCAACAAGCGATAAGATATTAGAACGATAATTAAGGATTGAAACGAACTAATGATTCTAATTTTTAGATGCTGCTTTGATATAAATTAAAACGGATTTGTTTATAATAAAATGTAATACTAATCATGAATTTACAGACACTCCAGGATTAGAAGGATATAAATATTTTGCATCCTATACTGCCTAGCCCTAGTGACAGACCTCGCGTGATTATATAATAATAATAAACATATTATTCAGCATATTTTAATATACTGGTCTTATTAAGTACAATTCACAAACATAAAATTAAAAGAAAAACAGTTTTCGTGACAGTTGAAATAGCAAGGGGCGCCACACTAATCGACGTTTCCGTAAAATTTAAAATGTCATTTACTATTGAAGTAAGTCCGTGCGCGCCTCCGTTGTAATTGCCCGCGATTGTGGCGCCCTCACCCTTTCAGACCTTTCAGATGTTTATCGCGGGGAAATGACCGTTTTCCGTTGTCCATACGCCATTAACGGACAATACTAATGGGCCAAGTTGTTTGAAGAAAATGTACGCGCACGACATATTTCTTTGTTGTACGAAGTGGCGAAAAGTTTTCTAGAGGCTTCCATGATTGATGTCGATGGACGTCCGATTTGTCCCAGTTAGTTACGTCCCGTTACGAGAAGACATTTGAAAATACATGTATCGGACTTGTCGTCAGATACAGAAGATTTCGTTTAACTTTTTTATTCAAGGACATTAAATTGAATATTTACATCAATTGAATAGTATTTAAACCAATACAAATGTACCTTCAATATCTCTTTTTGCTTTAAAATTAATGCGATTGGATACAAAAGGGACATGTTATGATAATATCTTAACATATCAGCAAAGTTAAATATAAATACTATTAAAAAGTATTTTTTTATTTCACCCTATTCGAAATATAATGGGATAGAATGGACGCAGACGAGTACGCGCGAGTGAATATCGTATGTAATCTTATCAAAGCTTTTACAATTTCTCCCCTTATCACACTTAGATACGATGGTCGTGGCTTGAGATATCAACAGAAGGCTTCAATATGAACGTTGATATATCAATTCAAGTGCTGGGTACACATTGGAGTGTTACCTACTCGCTGATCCACCATGAAACTTGAGTCATGCAGACTTTTTCACATTGTGTAAGTGGCATTTATTTTTACATCCCCTCTTTCATTACAAATGCAAATGGCTCCATGGAAATACACATAACTGAAACTTATTACCTGTATCTGTGAATTATACAATTGGCAAAGATAGACATAAGTTCAAAACGTCCTATGAGAGAACCAGGTACAAGAAAACAATTAGTAGATTCGAATAATCATGATTGATGCAAGTAGAATGGGTGGTGGAAATTTGGGGTGGATTGTAGACGGTGGAAAACTTTCGACTCTGCCTATCCGTATAAAAATTATGATACGTTCACTCATCACTAGATGATGTAGTGAAACATTTTAAATTTTCATACTTCACATCATGATTATCAGCTCATCATTTGCCGTTTACTAAGCCAAAACGTCGGATATAAGTATACCCAAAGCGGCCTTTATAAAGTTGGCGTTTCTTTGAAACTACATTCGATATAATTATAGTCAGGGAGGCTCCAGCGAAAGCGTCACTTGAAACATACACTAAGCTCATGTCGATATCAGTGGATTTATTCGACATGATATTTGAGGAAATCAGGGGGAGACCTATCGATACACAAAGAAGGGGTGGTTTATCAGAGACACGAGGCCCATGGCATGTGGCTCTTATCGCTAGACTTGATAACGGAATTAGTCGAGTACAAATCAATACCGAGGCACTGTGTGTTACTTGGGATCATATATTTTATTATTCATTATTGTAAAAACATATACATATTTATATTCACCATACGTAATATCACGCGAAGTATCCCTGCCACTGCCACGTTTCACCAGTTACGTTTACGTCCTAGTATGAATAGGTGGTGAGGCTATTGCCATGCATCGGACACATTTCCAGACTCCGAGCTCTGGACTATAATTTTCTATACAACAATCCAATGGTAGAAAATAGTAACTAATCCGCGACTGGCAACTAAGATCTCTCGTCATTGTTGGATTCGAGTCTCCTTTTAACAAGAGGAGGGTTAAGGGTACAAACTGCCACGCTGGTCTAGTACGGACAGGAACGCTTTTGGTAGAGTGAATATGAAATGCGTGTATGGAAAAAGTGAATAATGTAGGCGAAACAGATTACATTGATATTTGGTACACTCTGCTTAGCCCATAAGGGATACGGCGTGATGATATAATAGGTACGTATTCAATATCGTTAACCCTCCAACACAACGTCAAATTGTATAGATAATATAAAGGGATATTGATTTTTAATTTTATTATAATCAACATTTGTAATAGAAACGCCTTTGACAAATTAAAGACTAGAAAAAAAAGGAAGTTAATAACACAAATGCACTGAAACGAGTGTTTCTTACACAATTATACAGCGATGTTTTCATCTATTATTCCTTTTCTTGTATAATAAATATAACCAGCAATAACACGGTGGAGACTTAAACTTTTACTCCCCTATTAGGAGCGTTCGCTCGCGTCTTTTAATTTTATATGTTTCGTCACAACTCGTACGTGCGACAATGCTAGGGGCGAGAAAAATTTAATTTTCTATAAACATACTTTTAAATTTTTGTACCGATTGTTATCAGAATGTATAATAAATCAAATCGTTCTTTACACTAAATGCAAGAACATGTTTTAAATATATTAGAAGAACAACATTTGAACTTCAACAATTCCAATTCTTACAAATCAATTGACCTAGTTGGCAGAACGTATTTGATCGTTAATTAATAGGACCATGAATGTTTAAACATCCCATAAAATCGTGACGTAGTTAAAATAAACAGCGCATTTGTTCGCGCGCGTCGCAAATCGCTCTATTTGGGGAGGCACCCTACATTTTGGTAATGAGGAAATAGTGAATTCCCAACCCTTGAGCGAATTATTATCGGACAATCAAATTATCCTTCGCTACTAAGATATTGACTGTAATTAATTTCCTCAACTAACACGTGCTAAAAACGGTTGGTACAAATAATACGAATTATGTTATAATAAAACACGCGGAATTCGCTAACAGGAAATTAATATATAGATAATAATATTGTATTCGCCATTTTGTTTCTCGGCGTGAAGAGCTGATTTTCTTTTTCAATGGACATTTGTAATGATAAAGTAAAGCTGATATATTTAATTAATAGGTATGAATATAGTAAATAAACTTAAATGGGAAATAAACTAAATGAAGAGATACAAAATAGAAAAGGAATACAATAATACAATGGGTGGTTGTTATTACATGGAGTTATTAATTATTATTTTAATAAGCATCTATAAATTATTAATTGAATAAGTCTTATTGTTGAATTGCCGGTAACATATTTAATCGTGTTCGGATATGACTGTTGTTAGTTTGATGTTCCTACACTGGGTCGATGTTTCCATGGCGGTGTTGTGTTAAGTAAAAATAAGTTTACTCACCGGAAGTTTGAGAACCATTTGACGAGCTGAGCGGTGTTGTTCTTGTTGAACTTGATGTCCGGGAAGTACATCTTGAGGACCGCAGAGCTAGGATACCGGACCCAGAAGAACATCAGCTTCGCCTTGCGCAGATGCATCGGGGTCAGCGTCGAGGAGTACAAAGTGGTCAAGGATCATATTGGTAATAGTGTAAACAATATAACTAACACAAAATTAACGATGTTTTATAAAGCTTTTTTTATATTTGTATGACAGACAAATTTTAAAATTTTGCGATTTTTAAAGATTGTTTAGTCACTTTAAAATTGAGCATTTTTAAGGCTTGTGGACCAAGAGTTATCAATAATTACACTGAACGGAATTTTCAGAATTTCAAAATTATCGTCTTACAAATCAATTTGAGCATATCATTCCAAGGTAAGCGGTTAATCCACGAAATCTATGGGCATACGAGAGTGATCCAAAGTTTTGAATATCCAGCAATTAAAAGTTATTGATCAATGAGATAACACTAACGAGTTCCGAAACAGGAAAAAATTTTTAATAACTTGCAAACGCGCGAATTACCACAACACACAAGTTTTGGTGTTCTCGTTTAAGCGAATAACTTTTAGATTCCTATTAATATCAACATTCATTTCAGAGATAAGTACAATTATAAAACAATTGAATTCTAAGGTGCCTTATAAGGTTCTGAACTGAAGAGTGCAGCATAGGTCTGGGCAACAGTCATAAAAGGCTGTTGCCAATAGACTACTGAAGACAGATAACTTTGCTAAAAGATTACACAATTGAAAAAAGTTGAGAAGCAATAATTGCTAGATTACCGGTTTGTTTGTACCTAGTGATGCGTATATCGGAATGCGTTCGAAATAGAACGAATGGAACTAAGCTAAGAAATCTAAAGCCGTACTAGATAAACGGTTGCGTAAATCTGATTATATCCTTCCATTACGTTCGCTCAATGCGAAGCACCACAAAGTCTTAATCCGTTTCCATCTAATCTTATAAAGTATACCTTAGTCTGTATCAATGCAGGAGGCATGTATTAAAATGTTGTGAACTATTTTGTATCACTGCGTTCAACTCTCTTGGATTTTCCCTCTCGATTTCGAACATGACATGCTGGTATGGTACGCTTAATCATTTCTCTGTCATGATGTTTAATGGTACATGTGTATGTATATACATATGTACATGGTTATAATTTGTGATAGCGTATGTTTGTTGAATCATAAGAAAATACATGACTTAATTTGAGATATTTATGACAAGAATAGTTGGATTTTACCTCAATTACGTTCGTAAGAGGATAAAGTTAGCGTCAAATGTGCTCGAAAGGCCCTTTCTTTCACGTAAGTATTGTAAAACGCAGAAACCGCAGCATTTGCGAGGCTTCCAGAGTCGTATAATATCTAGCTACTAAGTAGGAAGTAGGCGGTGGCAGTCGTAAGGTTAAATACTATAGAAATAAGATATGGCCGGTCGCGTGTAAGGTTTTGATCGCGTCGAGTTACTACTTGACTGTTTGATTGTGGTTGGTTTGTTTATACTCAAGTGAGTTGGTGTAAATTATGCTGTAAGAAATGTTGTTAGTTTTGTCTAATTGAAAAGGATATAGTAGGCGGAACTCCGTCGTATGGAACGTCTGTGGAGTTGCAGTCGGAGTGAGGGTCTTGAGCGTCCATGTGCTGCGGGTGGTGCGGCGGGACTCCGTGGTGCGGCGCGTGGGCGGGGTGGTGCCGCATGTAGTCCGGCGACGCGTGGTGCGCTGCAGCGAGCAGCGCGGGGTGCAGCAGCGCGGGGGCGTGCGGCAGCGGCGGCGAGTCGCGCTCCGGCGCCGGCGGAGACCGGCCCAGCCCGCCGGCCGCCCCGAAGAAAGGCGAGTACGGCGAGAACACTTGGCTTTCGTGCAACGACGGATTCGGTATCGCCACGGACGTCGGCAACGCCATGCCTCCCGGGTAGGGCCGCGGCGACGGCGACTCGGGAAACTTACTCTCTGGCGAGTGCCCTACGCCCTCCCCCAGAATACGGCTGACGGTGCGCGGCGTGATACGAGTGTCGGTCACCTTATGCCGCTTCTTTTTCGGCGTCACCACCAGACTGAGCGCCTCGTTCTGCTCGGGGTTCGGTTCGCGTTCGAAGTGTCCGTTCATAGCTCCGTACATCGGGCCCATCGGCTTGGGCGGCGTCTGGAACATGCCTGTAGGGGGTCGCACATGAGCTCCGTGCACGGGCCCGCCCGCCTCGGCGTGCAGCGGAAACGCCGCGCCGCCTGGCGCACGAGGTCCATTCATACTCATTAGCATCGGATTATGTGTCATAAACGGCACGCCGTTGGGGGCGCCGGGGTGATGTACGGGTTGGTTACCTGGCATTTGTCCCGGCGGCCGCTCAGGTGGTTTCGGTGTCGGTGATTTCCTATCGAGCAGCCTCGTTGCCCGCATCAAATCTTTATTCAGCTGTTCAGCAGCTGCCGCGGCCGCTTCCGATTGCTTGCCGATGATCCGACGTTGATGCACAAAACGAGTCACAATCGAGTCGATGAGGCTTGCTAATGATGCGGTGATTTCATTCTTGAGCACCTCAGCCAAGCCCTCCAGGTCTGCTCCCGATACGGGCCCCACAGAACCCTGGTTACCCCGTAACGCATCTAATCGATCAGCCAGTTCGGAGGAAAGCGGCAGTGGTTTCGGCGTTGGCCCATGCTGTCGCTGTTGAGGAGAATGCTGATTTGATTGTGGCCTTTGTTGTTGGTTATTCTGTTGGTGTTCTGCTGCTTCTTTCATCCGTGCTTCTTGCTCTAGGAATAACTTTTGGCTTACATTTAAATACATGGCCGCTGCATTATTCAAGTGTTGATGTGGATGCGGAGGATGCATATGTTCAGGTGGCTGAAGGTGTGGCATCATTGGCAGCGTGCCGTTAAACCCTGGAGGAAGGTGAGGGTGGGCTGTCGTATGAGCATGTGCATGCATCTTAGCTGACATCATTTTACTCATCACTTGCGAGAGCATATTTGGTGCATTGTTATTCGGAATGGGCATTACAGGTGGTAATTCTTTTACAGGTGACGAAGGTTCCATCTTAGGCACGGGATCGTCGTTCTGTTCTACATCACTAGAAGCACCATCGTTATCTATGGTCTCAGACTCATGTCCCATTCTATTGCATAGCTGCACATACTTTTCTCGCATCTCTGCAAGTTGTTCTTGCATGGTTCTTAATTGAGATTTCAAAGCATTCTTTTCTTCTACCTTTTTTTCAATAGGCGGTCGATCAGCGTCGTCCTCAGAGTCGTCTGACACCGTTTGAGCACTGCTACCATGGCTGTTACCATACCTTTCTGCAGCACCGTCGTGTTGCTGTGGGTGGTACAGCTTCCTTTTCTTGCAGCCGTTCACCTGCGGTTGCTGGGGTGCGGGGCTGGCACGCATCGTCGACACTATATTTTCAACACGAGCACGTTTCACATCCAATGGTCGCGGCGAGGAACGTAAGGCGTCACTGTCGCGGTCCTCTGGCTCCGACTTAGGATCGAGAAGGGGCTCGGATTGCGAAGGCGCAGTAAGCGGCGATGTTCTTGAATTGCCGGTGCTTTCGAGCGCCAACAGAGCGTCGTCGAGGTCCGGCCGGGAATCACTGGACAAGGGTCGCTCGGGGGATCGCTTCTCTTCCTTCGGTTCGTCGTTGTTATTATTTACAACATGTACATTATTGTTGTCTGGAGAGAGTCTCAACAGCTCCTTCTTACGACTCTGCAAGATGTCGCGAAGAACCCTGTGTGCGATGTCACCGCCGGAAGCTTCCTCGCCGGTATCCTCCTGTCTGGGCACACGCCCGAGTAGTTCATTTAACATTTCGGCCGGCGCGTAGCCGGGCCCGAAGAGGCCGAAGTGTTGTCGGCCCTCGAAGATGGTGCTGTAAAGTCCGCCACTCATGAGTGCGGTGCGCGCGGGCGCGGGTCCGTTCGTCGCGAGAGTCGAATACGAATTGCGCGGCTCACCGGCGTCCACGCGCTGTCTGACGCGTTTCTGTTTCTTTAGGAGCTTATCCGAGTAGGGCGCGTGTGAGTCGGCCTCCTCCTCTGATGACATCATAGGCGAGACGGGCCCCAATTGGCCAGACGGGCGGCGGGCAGGGCCCCACCGCGCTACTCGCGTCGCATCGCCCGCTCTGCAACAGGGAGGGGAGCGTTAGCACACCTGCTTGTGCGGCGAGCGTCGTACGCGCCGCCAGTGGTGCGCGCTGTGCGATCTTAGCGCCCGATAGACTTACCGCATTACCGCGTATTGTTATAACACATTTTTACTACATACAATTCAGACCTATTTTAATATGGAAAATATATAGAATACATTGAAATAAAATAGAAGCAACTTTCCGAATAACGTGCATTCTCAAACATATTCAACTCCGGAATAAACATCGCAATTTCCATTTTCCACATAAAAGGCACTTAATTATCGTCATGTGATATAGCATGACCGGCACAAACATTAAAATCACCAGGTCGCGTTAGTTACCTACACACACACATGGTTAAGTTTGTGTTTGGATAAAGATGAATATCTGGAAATCGATCGCCAATTACTCGTTACTGCTGTAACCTACTTGTATAAAATGCAATATTTATGAATTAAAATCGTAAGAAATTGATATAGCCATACAATGACATATCATTCATATTATTAAAATATTAATAAAATTGTTATTGTGTGATACAGCTATTCGATAATAACGGTTTAATTGGTACAGAATATTTCGATGGTTGAGTGGATGCAAGCGGGATTATTGACGGAGAGATCCTGGGTTCAGTAATGTACGTGTTCATGTATGTGAATTGAAGTTTAGTTTGATATTGAATAAAAATACAAACTATTTCAAAAATATTAAATTGATAAAAAATTGGTAATCACGTAAAATAAATAAAAAATTTAGACCCAACGATACATATAAAAAATCAATAACTTACGCAGACTTCTTCAATTGTAGAATATATACACTATAAATGTTGACAAAATCAATAGACAATATACCTATACAGGTAGCTCGATGTTTGTGTGCGAAACACAACAAAGGTTGTATGTATGTATGTATGTATATCAGTGGCATTAATTTCTTTTGGAGCGTGACTCCGTGTTCAGGGCGGACAATGAGTCTAAAAATGTCAGAAATAATTCTGTGAGACACGCCGATAGAGCGCTTGTATCCATTTTTATATACGATACGTTTCTCCTTAAATGTCTCGTTAAACACTGCCGTTCGAAGCGGCGAGCCTCAGCTAGACGGAATTATGCTTTTTGAGGAACACATATGTTCAGGACTGAGTTGAGATGTGCTGATATTTATGATAATTATTAAACGATCAATGGTATTAGTGGTATAAGAATCTCATTTCAATTTAATAAAATTTCTATAAGATTTATAGGATGTTATAAAATTCTAACAAGATAATTGTACGCTACAATTAGTACTACATATTAATGGTTACGCAATTTATTTGTCATGTTTTCACTTTATTCCATTGTAAGTATAAATATTTTTTTAATCTATACATTTCCCGAAAAAAAATCAATCAATTTACACAGAGACTAATTGAATGCCTACCACATTTTTTTGGTAAACTTTATCAATTTCTATAATAAAATATTTACGTTTTAATAATGAACTTTTTGATTATTCAAAGATCCAAATGAATGAAATATATGTATGTACGTTTTTTTTGATACGTCATTCAATATTACTGCGTGTGAGGAGGGCGACAAATATACATGGAAGAAGCATCACAGGTTTGTAAAAATGAAATCGTTTAACATTCGGTGCGAATGTAGAATGGAAACGCCCAGCGGCCGGCGTGCTGATCTCGTCTCGGCATCCGCAATTTGTGCACAATGAGATGCTATCAATGGTCCATGGGCCGGCGCTGGCAGCCACTTGCCACCAGCGTCACAGTCGCTGCTCCGCGCGTGTGCGCCATTTTCATGTTTTCGTAACGCTCATGAGTCACTGGTGGAAAGTTGGCATTACGTTTGGGTCAAATGAGTGAATAAAAAAAACTAATAATGAATTTAGTTTGGAAGATGGTTTTGGCATGTGATATTAATTACTAAGAAAATAATTTTTACTAGTATTTTTAACCCTGCTAATGATATCAAACGTATTCTGATTATAATCATACAATTAAGTTACAAGTAAGGCGAATGGCGTATTTTTTTTAAACGAGCAACAAAACACCCTTCTCAATAAATGCGCATCATTTATTCTTGGATATTAATTACAAATTTGATAACTTAAAGTAACACCACTTTAAGACAACAATTTTTATAAACAATATAAAATGTTTTTTGTATTGTATATAAAACCGCCAAAATTGTTTTTAAAAATTATCCCAAAAATAATGAGGGGCAGCACAAAGAATAAAACGCCCTCCCCTCCTTACGTCCCCCTCAGTTTATCAGAAGAGTCATGTATCGTAATTCCGTAACACACGAAACGATTTCAATAATTACCGAGTCATGAATAACCAATGCACTGTCAAACTGTGACCAGTCAGTCAACGCCCGACTGGCTTGGTTTACACCGTTCGACGCGGTCACGATCTCTATGTAGAGTATTGGCACATATTAGTATCGTAATCGACTCGCGATTGGACTCATTGTCAGAGGTCATATGTATATTATTGAAATATATTATTACTAGGATCTGACCTTCGGTTAACGAGACATTGATGAATGTATGTAGAAGAAGCAGGTGAGGCATCAGGATAAAGGTGTTTGGAAGTCGATGCTCACTGCCTACATACTACTACTGCCTACTTACAGTTCATAGATAATCGTTAAAGTTGAGGCCCAAATTTACCTCAATCGATTTATTAATTGAGTTAAATTAAGTTATTGAGTAATGGCTGATCAAATGTCTGCAATACAAGACATTTTTAATAGATAGAACTCATTTTTACGTATATAATACGAAACGCAGTTGGCTAGCGTGGCTGAAACTGGCCTGAGCTCTTTCCATTCCGCGCGGAGACTAGTATCCAGCATTGAAGTATTGATGCTGATAACATCGATGTTAGGTGAATAGTAACATAAGTTGATTATAATAAATACCATTTGGTAATTGACATAAGGGAAAAAATATTATTACGTACAGGAAACAACTTGTTAATTCTTATTTTAGTAACGTAACAAACGGGTTTTAAACACGCTTATTATACAGTTCATATAAGTTGAGGAAACTATGAGGACTCATATCAAGGAAAATAAGATAATGTTAATGCTATTTTATAATTTGTATTAGTGGCATTGATCTTAATAAAATTTGAATCTATAATAATAATTAGATAAAAAACAAAATTTAGATAATAATAATAATCAGATAAAAAATGAACTTAATTTTTATACGAAATAAATGTTTTAAATAAACATGTTATAATTGACTGCCTCGTTGGTCGTGTAGGTTGCAGGTGCGACTGCCGATCGGGAGGTCCCGGGTTCGATTCCCGGGTCGAACACTACAAAATTTTCTAATTTAG
>DWEI01001185.1:0-17577 GCA_018245875.1 Mysoria ambigua | reverse complement strand
CCTATCCCGTAATGGACTAGGTGTGAATATGTATATATACACGTATAAGGTTGGCAAATATTATCCAAGTTGTAATATAATTTTTGTCGTTCCTTACAATCAGACACCAAGTTTAAATTATTATGTACCTATTAGAAATAATGGGCATTTTTATTTATATTTATTTACACTTTAACTGTGGTTTGATTTGTGATATTATAACATTTCAGTAAGTAATGGGTCCGTGGGTAGGTAATGACACAAACCATATATATACATATATAAATAGTACATCCTGGGATCGTACGAGACATTATTCGGCCCCTGCCACTTTCCTCAGTCCACGAATATATATTTTTTTCACTCCGTTTTCCAACCACCTTCCATTAAGTTAACTGGATGCTATGATTTGCCTCGTTGTAAAGTGTTCCAGATAGCTTACCTAAGCTGCCGTCGACAATTTTCCACGGTACATTTCCATCGAATTTTACTTGAATTACGACACGGAAGTTTTGCTTATCGTTTTCTGGTGATAATAATATAAGTGAAAATACTAAATGGTATATGTACAGAGTTGATAATTATTTTCGTACTTAACGAATAACACAAATGAGTCTGTCATTCGTAATATAATCGTGTAACTTCGTTCAAGGCTACATAAAGATTACCGTCAAAAATGTTGGTCCCCATCAATATTCCACGAACCAGCTTGGTTAGTATTCAGGTCTTGTTTGTTAGAAGAAAAGACTTGGATGTGAAACTGATCCCTACTATTTACAATACAATAGTGCCCAGTTTTTTAAGACCATATTGCTTCTGGATCTAGCAGATGGCAGGAATATACAACCACATGTTCTATTAGATTTTTATTAAGTATCTAGCAATATTTTTTACGAAACCAAAATTAAAACAATCTTTGATTTTGTGCATGTTAAATCAAAGAACATAATTTTTGCTGTATTGCGTCACATTCACGGTGAGTACTCTCTTCCGAACAGCAACCAAGTACAAATATAAAGATTTCCATCCTAATATTTAAAGTGCCGTCGTAATTCAGCACAGCACTGAAAAATGCGTAGACATTTTCAGCTTTTTGTTGCCATGATTTGAGTGCTCAACTTCAGGGAAGGAATCTTCGTCATTTAGACAGATCGCCTGTATCCATTAGCGGAACACCGAGTTCTTCTTTTAGACGTACAAGTTGCGAATATACTACTATTGAATATTTTGAATTGGAATTAAAATTAAGATTTAATTTTCGATCATTATCAATATTATACTTCTGTTAACTATTTCTATTGAATATCATCTTAATTGTAATAGTGGATTTCCTCTGACCTACTTTTTTATTTACATGCCATCCAGTCTTTTATCTTTTATATACGAACGTAGATATAAAAACAAAATTTATTAATCATATGTACAGTTACTGTCAAATTATGCATTACGCAAGCAATCCATTGGATATTTGTGAGATACATTGTATTACAGATTGGTAATATCGTAGAAATATTTGAAATTCATAAAACATTTTTTGCAATGTTCTAGTTCAATAATTGACTGCTTCGTGAATCGAAGATACACATTAACCTTACTGTATGTTAGGTGCAGTTAGCGGGATGCGCGAGTACTGATCAAGAAGTCCTGGGTTCGATTGTCGGCTTAGGTATTAACTATTGAATGTTTCTAACATAGAGTTTTTGACATGTTGAAATTTCCTGTACCCAGTGGCATTAATTGATATCTGTTGTATGCTAATATACTCACCTATTTCACGGTCGGACCTAAGCATAAACGTTAAAACGGGGGAATGTATTATACTCCTCTGCCTAACTCTTCCGAGATCACTAGCATTATGTTACACTGTTAGGCTACTTCAATGAACATCTTAAAAATATATTAAAAAGTCTTTAAAAAATATTAAATAAATCATTGACCTATCCCTAATTGGTAGTGTATAAAGCTTAAATCAAACAATCAATAAAGCGGATAAAATTCTTTTAAACTGTTTGCCAAATCCTTTTCACGTAGTTTACTTAACATATACATATGGAATATATTCTTTTGTTTACTGAGATCGGTTTAAATATCGAATTAAGGATTACAATTATTTTACAAACATGTAAATTTTTGTATAGGTCCAAATGTGTCCAACATTACAAAGCAATCTTTAACAAATTTTAATTCAACAAGGAATATGTATCATTTCATCGTAATTATTTTTTAAATTTTGCATCTCTCGTCTCTCGTCTCGTCTGAAATACAGCACAGTGTATTAGAGTTCAAATCAATAAGGATCGTATATAACCACCAGAATCTCAAACAGTTGAATAAATAAATCATTTAAATCTCCACCCAGCTGGCAATCCGAGAGAAACGATTTCGCGTCATATTACCGTGTAGATGAGTGTTCTAGGCGAATCCGTACGAATTTAGAATTGATATATACGAGTATTGCACATAATATAATACAAACCAAACCGAATGATTCCCGTTAGTTAGTCGTGAACAAAAAAGTTTATATTATGCATTCGCCGAACACGAAATTGTTTCGTTTTATAAACGAATTGAAACAGTAAACAAAATTGAAAATTGGAATTCGAATTTTGCAATTACCGAGTCGATCGCAACATTATTGGTATTTTATAACGTGCCATTGATATTTCATTATGCACTTTGTGCATGCTAGTGTGCACTTCGAATTTCTGTATTGGATTGATTTAAAATAAATTTATTGTTGTCGTTATATTATTTGATGACTGGCTTAAAGTAAGTCTGTACGGACAACAGACCGTAAATTTATTCACCATAGAAAACTGTTCACTATTTAATACTCATAGGTCTTATATATAGAAATTTAGTACTCATAGGTCTTATATCGTCTTTTATAGATAACAATATACCCATGAATCCGTTCATGATCTGGATCTGTCCATTGGATAACCGCCATTTGCAAATTCGACGACCGTTACCGTGTTTTAGAGGGTATATAATGATCATTGATGATAAGATATGACGATCATTGGCAATCATTAGAGCTGGTTGGAGGCTTTACAAGTGCATCAGAAACATTTGACGTACGTATAAGAAACAAAGTCGATTCTTACTCAATGTGTTCTAAAATGTTTAGGTAGTTTTCAATTATTCTTATTGTGCATAATGCATGAAAATTAAATATAATGCATGAAATTGAATTCTGAACTTTGTTAGACTTTACATAGGTAATAAAACAACTCCGCGTACTGCCACGAGCAAAATCTATAAAAGATTTTCAGTGCAACTATTCTAAACACAATTTTCACACTCAGTATCAGACACGTATTCGAGAATCACGTATATCAAACGTATACTTCAGTACGATTAATGTCATGCCCTTAGTGCGTTTAAAGCGCTTAACGCCATTACATCGGCAAGGAATCGAGAAATTCTCCGAAGTCGTGTAATGGTTGGCAGTTTATCTGTACGTAGTATTACCTTCTATGTAGAACACGAGCGAACAAAGCCGAAGTATCAATCTTTGTTGCTGTTACTGAATGTAGACGATATAATCGTGTGCGATCTTTGTTTTTAATCCTGTTAATAGCTTTAGGTGATTTTCCAAACGTTGCACAAAATGTTTCCTCCGTAGAGATGCTAACAAATATCAGCAACAAAAAATCCGAAATGGTTTCGAATCCTTCGTAATACATTTGTTTATTCACATTTTTTCGTGCAAATGCACCTTTGGATTGAAAAGAGAGAATTTAGTGTCATGTTTTGAATACACTCTTAGTTTGATAATAATAATAAAAAAAATACAAAATATTCAAAAGCAAAAACAGTTTACTCTTAAAATAAGCGGCAGTTGGTTACTACACTTTACCAAGATTGAGTGGTAATTGAGCTATTTTATCTTTGTTTTTTTTATCTTTTCTTCTTTTTGTAGTTCTTACTGATTGTAATTCGTGCTGCACAATTTTCTTTCTTATTAGTAACTTCACGCCTGTAATCTCGGGAATGAACGACTCGGGAATCCGATCGCAATCGGCAATCCCACTTGCAACCGACACAACCAACGAGGCGTCATGTCAAGCGACATATAGCGTCGTATAATAATGATAGATGATTATCTTACTAATTTTCTTGCAATTAAACAAAAGAACACGTTGAACACAACATCAAAGTCAAAGTCAAATTGATATTTTCAAAACTGTAATTAATATTATTTTAAAAAAATATTTTTAACGTAATACCTAAGAATAACCACTCATAAATACATCCAATCATTCGTTGAATATAAACAAACTTCGGCATAGTTTACGCAAACGAGAAATTACACGTTCGAAACATGTGAAAAACACAACGACCGGTAACACTCCATCGCACTCGCTGCCTCATGTATTGTAAACGTTATTTTGATATATATATGCATATTTCGTAATCTCATCACAACCGAACAAGTCAATAAGTGAAACAGCGTTTAAATGGCATATATACTTTAATTTCCTCACACACTCTGAGACTTTATCTTTGTTAATATTTCTTTCATAGGAAATAATATATTGTTAAACCTATTGTTCATGTAGGGTAGGGAGTAAAAAGTCACATTGCTAAATATCACATTGCTAAATATTAGACAAGCAAAATCCATGTTTCATCTGTACAGTTACAACAAAATAATACATGCAATAATTAGGAAAATGATTAAAATAATTAAGCTAAACGCACGAGCCTACGCCATAAAGCTTAGGTGCTTAGGTTTATAGGGCTGTTTACGGACTTATTCACATATTGGTACTAATGTCAGGCATCACACCCGTCTTATTAGGCAGCTGTTGAAAGCAGATGGCCGAGGCATAAATGGCCGGGTGATCGGATTACTTTCATGTAATGAAAATAAAATGAAGCTAGCAACGGCCGACTCCCGCAGCGTCGCGGAGCGCCCACGGCTCTAGTTATAACTCTGACAATGCACTGAAATTTGCAATATCCTGTGCGACGTCTAACCGCAAAATAAGCGAGATTAGTAACGAGTAGATGTGCAGAAATAAGCAATCGGCGATGACGTGAGCGAGGCATTAAATTGTCAAATTTACGATGACAACAGTCGTAAAAATATTTTTCGATATTAATTTTTATGTATAAATTATATATGATCGTTAATATAATTAGCAAGTAAATACAACCAGCATCTAGTGTTAATATGCGCAGTAATTGAATAAATTTTATTATCGTTTTAATTTTCTATTTCTGCTTAGTGTTTCATCCACGTAATTAGTCCACATCGTTCTTAATGTCACAGTCACCCAGATTTACTGTGATAAATGCGATGATGTCATCTGAATTTTAATTAATTATTTGATATACATGTCGTGTTACCCAAATACGTTTCCGTATTAACTGATGTTAAAGTTTCGATAACACCATCCGTTCAGAACTACACATGACACATACATCATAACAACTATAAAAAAACTGTATTTCTCAAATGCAACGTCTAACAAGTATAAAGGCAAGTATTTAATTCGCTCGAATTTGCAAGAAGTATCCACCCTAATTAAAATCGAGAAACTAAGTATTTGAACCTTAGCATATTTATTGACCAAATCAAATAAATGACCAATGCGTATTAAACATATATGCGTATTAAACACTATAGATATTAAATCTCAGGATAACCTCACATAGAGTCATTAAATTTAAATTTAGGCACAATATATTATACAGTGATCACACTGTTGATAAGCAAAATATAGCGGTTTCTAAATACATACTTGTCAAATGTTTTTATATAGAGACAAAAAACAAATATTCTTGCTTATGAAATAGATAAATCCACAGTTCTGTGTTAAGCAGCCAGGCGCATGAACCATAAATACTGCAACCAGTAAAAAAATAAGCGTATGGACTAGTTGTAATTATTTTCAAAACATAGGTATGCCAAAAAAACTTCATTCGAACCAATAGCAAACTAATACTATGTAACTGGGAAGCATGTTAATTAATAATTAAATTTTAACTATCCAAGTTATTGAACACACGATACATTCTGCACACAGTATCGGAATTGCTCGGTGCCATGTAATCCCTTTGGGAGCTTGCACCTGTTACAGGAACAACCTAATTAAAGTGCACTTGCTTGGACGCGCCTGTGATGTATTACAGAAACTAACTTACCTGCTCAGTATACGGTAAATAGATAAATTTGTTACAAGGACATTCGCTCAAATTAGTCTTAATATTAAATTAGTCATTTGAATAATTTGCGTCCCGCCGCCGCTTCGTGCTCTAATCGGATTCGTTAATACAACGGTCTCATCTATCCCTCCTGATATTTTTTCGCTAAATATGTATTTACATACTCATAACCTGACCCAACAGACAAATATGGTCCAATTGTATAATCTATAAATACAATATTTTACGTTTTTAACTATTATTCATGTGTAGAATTTAGGTAATTATAACGTTGCTTTAGACATCAACGTTCCAAAACTGTGCAAACTCTATTATTTATAGTGACACTACACGCAGGTAACGGCATGATTATTGATAGTTTTCGGAAAGCAACGAAACAAATGATCTATCATAGTGAGCGCGAAGTAAAACAGCAAAACGAATAAATAATGTCATTGTAATCATTATTAATCATGTAGATATTATTGCAATATACCTTAAGAATCGTTTCAAAATTTTTCGTGTTTGAATATTTAAATTGATGAATTTAATAGCTCATTTCCATTAATACAAAATTTATAGATAATGAAATCGATATGACTAGACAATATGGCGCCAGCAAAATGAAACCTATTTGGCATTTCAACAATAACCTATGATTAACTTGAAATGTTCTGACCCAATAACGATGACTAGTCTTAATCTGAACGAAAAAGACTTAACAGAAACGATTAAGTTGAGACTAGTCTTAATTAAGATATCATCGGCAGATTCCATCCCATTTGGCTGTCAAATGGCGGAAACATACAACGAAAAACTCGTTGACCTGAAAACCTAAGAACAGTTTCCGTCCTGAGATTAATTAGTTGGAGCAAACATCTCGACTAATCTGAAATCTACGAGCAACCAAGCGAGATAAATGATTATCTCTGCTGCCTAGTGCTGCAACGTAAATATAATTCCAGAATTTGTTTAGTTACGATCTCAGCAATTCGCCGCTCAGACGTTGCCGCCTTAATAGAATCGGCTTAGCTTCGCGGCAAGGAGGTAGCCATGGAAGAGCAGAACGCCAACGGGGAAGTGAAAGAGACTAAAGTGAGTTGAGAAATTTTCGTGATCGACTGAAATATGTAGTTTGAAACCTATAATATATAAATTGATATCAAACGAACATCGAAATAGAATTTCAATTAAGTATTTTAATCATTGAACTTTACATTATAGTACCCTTTAATTTTTTTTTTACATGGGCTGCTTTATTATGGAGGATTTTTAATAATTAACAGTTATTTGAAAGTGATAACTTCGACATTAAAAATGTTTTTATTTTTAGACAAAAAAGACCAAGAGCAAAATCGAATCCGATCCAAGCGTTGATGAAATAAGACAGTTCAAGGAGAATTTACTTCAAATCGCTGGTGCAGAGGAGTAAGTATAAGTATTTAAAGCATATTTTTAACATAATAATTGTTATTAATTTCAATTATCATAATAATTCGTAATCAAATGCAGTACTCTAATTTTATTTATTCTACATCATTATAAAAAAAATATTGCGAAAAAAACTTCTTGTTGTACGAAATTGTTATCTAGTATAAAATTCGTGTACCGCGATTATTTGATTCAATTGGCATTCCTCCGACGCAATACTCTTATTCTAATTTTCAATTCCCGAACACCGGTAATTCCATCGGTAAATTGTCGTTTCACTCGTCCATAACATTTTTATCGTAAGCTGATTAAAAACGGCGCCCGTTTTTGAAGTCAATAAGTTCGAGAACGGCTTTTTATTTGCTTCTGCGAATCCCTAATATTGATTAAAGAGATCGCCTTTTACTCAGAACTCCTAAATTTTATATGTGACACCTCAATGAAACATTTAATTTAGTTCCAAAATAGTTATTTATATAAAGCAAAAGCTCAATAACTATAAGCACATCGATTATAACTGATACTGTAGGTAACCCTTATTTAACCATTTATGGAGGTAACCATTAGTGGCAAATAAAGTAATCACCATCGATTACATTTATCGGCAGGTACGTTAAAGTGTTAATCGCAGCTATCAGGCAACTGATGTTAATAGTTGTTTCTGGCCTTCAGTTTTACCACAAATCGAATAGATTTGTGTCATTATCCCTAGGAACTACGAGCATGTTGGAATGCTTGTGGCTTAGTCTGCTGTTAACTATAGTACAAACATGGTTATGACGAAATATTATTTCATTACCTTCATATTATATTGTATGTTCCTATGACGGCTTTGTTGGTCGTGTTGGTTGTATGTGCGACTGATGATCGAGAGGTCCCGGGTTCGATTCCCGGACGAACACTACATAATTTTCTAATTTAGATTTTCTAGTGGCAATAGGTTCACCACCTATTCTATAGTGGGACGTAAACGTAACCGGTGAAACGTGGGAGTATTCTGCATAACTCTGCCTACCTCTACGGGGATTACAGGCGTCAAGTTACGTTTATGTTTCTAAATTATCGTCATTACCTCTCAGGATAATAAGAGGAGTCATTGTCAAATACCACTTGCCAAAAAAAGATTTATGGACTACAAATGTTTTAAAGAATATTAAACGGAGTTCTAAAATAGGCAGATTTCATTTCACTGTTACGCTAAATGGTATTTATTTTGTACAAGTAAATTTAAATTTTTCAGTGCCATACTAGTTAGATGTGGATGTAAGATTTCGAATTTCGTATCTTGGGAGTAACATTTGATCACAATTAAACAGTCAGGCATTTTCAATCCATTAATAATAGTTTCCATGTTCTCAGTACGTGCAGTATCAGTATCTTAACCGTATGTGCGAATGAAAGCTCCGAGCCCCAGCAGCCGAGGTCACGGTCAGCGTCCAAAGCGCGCGAGGCATTGTGCTTGCCTGACAGCGTTCTAGCCGAAATCGACGAGGCCAAAATATTCGAACTAAAAGAGGTAACTATGCTTGATGTTTTACCTGCGAATATTCCTTTACACGTAACTGAAATAGCTATTTGGGTAATAATAATTTGAAACTATACCGGCGATGCTATTAAGCACATGGTTTAAAGAATGCTGCAAGCTTTTATCATTTTATGTGGAGCTCATAAATTTGGTATTACGTAATGCTCTAGTGACCCTTTTCTTTGTTTTTTATGACTGGTATGTAATGTTGAGTTTAGACGTCTACATGTTACGCTGGTCGCTTATAATAAGAACAGAACTTTTGAATTATATAAACAATTTCGCATAACACGTAAATTGATTTATAGCAAAATTTTGACAGCGCTTTAAAATAGAAAAAATGAAGTATCAAAAATCCTTATGTAACAATTTTTGCTCGCTATAATAAATGTTAGATGCTGACTGCCTAGAAAATCCATGTGTGATCGCTTGTAGTAAAATTTCAAAAACGATTGCATGCTCCTCAAAGTATATTAAATAAATATCCTCAGTACCTTTACATATAAGTTGTAAACTCAAAATCGCACTTATTGCCTCCGACCTAATTGAACTTCCGAGGTAGGTACATGTAAACAAATAATATATATGCATACTCCTAAGCAATTTGCACTCTACAGCCGTTATTAAATACTCCGACAGTTATCAAATCCTGAACGACGATTATTATTTATTAATTAACAGTTAAAAAATTAAGTTTAAAAACAAATCAATATTCCATAGTATGACGTATAATGCAATTGGTGAATCGTATGAATGTACTATGCGTCCCTTTTGGGAAAAAACACGCTTCATGAAATATAATTCAATTATAATACATTTTTACAGTAAGACGTAAAAATCAGACGAGAAAAGAACATATCAGGAATTAATTGATCATCAGCAATTTGAAACTTCTGCAGCAACTTAAAAGGCTGTTTAGTGAGTTCTTGATTTATACGAGTTTTGCCCGAATCTATTGATTATTACAAAAATACTTTGTTTAGTGAACGCAACACTATTTTTGCAATCACCGAAGAGGCAGGCGGATAAGAGCTTTTACCACGTTACATCACTCCCATATTCCACCAATTACATTACGTCCCACTACGGAACAGCAATGCACCAAGTTACTTAGAACTTTATTGATTGAAATTTGAATTCCTACAGGCGTTTCTACTATTTGACCTGGATGGCGACGGTTGTATCGATATTAATGACCTCCGAGGTACATTCCTCAGTCTCGGTGAAAAAGTCGATGAGCAAGCCGTCAGAAATATGATGTCCGAGGTAAGACTGTGCATTGCCACTTATCGATACGATATTGAAATTTATTTATTATTTCTGTTGTTATTTTTATCAGCCACTGTCAAAGTACCCTATAAACCTTTTAACTTTGCATTTATTTATATCGGTCAGTGTTAAAGTGCCTTTATTTAGTCATCCGGAGAATGAATACGAAATATTTAAGGCCACTTTCGAAATGCAACTACTATAAAACCATGTATAAATAATTTCTACTGTTTGTAACTATAGATTTCGAATTATCGTATGAAGAATTTGACAAGAGAAAATGGTAATATTACTTCCACTAATGAGCCAAATTACTCGATGGGTTTCCTCATTAAATTCATTTATTCAGTAGCCCGCGCATCCATTTAAATAATGCGTCAATTTTTCTTCGTTTTTCGTATTTCCACACAATTTTTTTTTATTTATTTTCTTCATCATTACGTATTTTGTATTCAGTTGGTCGATTTTTATATTTTACTTTGTACATTATCTTTACTTTCGCTGCTATGTATGAGGACTGTTACTTAAATTTATTTTAATAGCTTCGTTAAGTATTTTTTATTTCCACAATAGTAACGAACGATCTAAATTGCTTTAGTTTGTCTAATAGTGCGTAATGCTGTGCAACACTTATTAAGCTTCCGGTGGGATTTTAAAAAATCTTAAAAGTATCCTACAAAGAACTGCACGACTTTCGTCATCGCTCTCGATTTAGACAGTCGAGGAGTCAAATACTCTGCGTCTGTTTACCGTTTAGTACAGCCTGTAGATACCTATTCAAAGTTCATGTGAATAATTTCAAATAAGCACTTACATGCATGCTACATGCTGTAACGTTGCTTTACATCAGGAAAAACTGTGGCATATACTGACAGGTAACTGGCATTACTGTAGTTTTACAACCTAATAGCCTAACGGAAATGTTAGAGTCGGGTCATTTTCAAGATTTTTTTCGACCCTTTTATCGTTCCACTGTTGAAACACGGGTCTGCTCTCGGAATAAGAGGGTTAAGGCCATAGACTACCACGCTGGCCGAGTGTGGACTGGTAGACTAAAACACGCCTTAGAAAAGAATTTTTTTTTAGAACTCCAACTCCAACAATATTTTTTTTCTAGGCATCGAACCCACTAGATTTCGACGCGTTCGTCCATCTCCTAGGATACAAGACTCTAGAGCTGGACTCAGAAGAGACGCTAGTGGCGGCACTATCACGCTGGGACCACGATAATACAGGACTCATTTCTGAAGAAAAGTAAGTATTTAATAAATAATACTATCTAATAATAACAATCTAGATAATTGTATCACCGCTCTAAATACTGTACAATAGGTATTAAACAAGAATTTCTCGTAATAATAATATCATATAATATAGTTAAATATTAAGCCCGCTAGACTCACGTATGTTTCTACGGCATGGCCCGACTGCATAGTTTCGGAGCTAAACGAGGTCCGTCCTCATGAGCTCCCGCCGATTGCAGCAAGTGAGTGAGTGAGTCTGGCCGGCTTAATATTTAATTATGTGTAACACTCACGAAACATTTAACAATGAAATAAATATTATATGTCATGTGAATATAAAATTGAATATAAGTTTTTTCTGTATAAGTAAGATTCTAATATAAAGCAAATATATATATTGAAAAAGAAATAGTGTGAATAAAAACGGAAGCTGGTAGATTTAACTTAATCGTTAGTAAATTATAATAGAAAACATATTAAATATTCGTTTCTATAGTAACGTTTGTATTTAACACGTAATCGTTTGTAACATTACGCCTGTAAACCGCATAGAGATAGGCAGTACTATAGAGTAGTAGCACAATTCCACGCCTAACCAGTTACGTTTACTTCCTACCATGGAATTTAAACTTGAAAATCTAAGCTAAATTCAACAGTAGCCTACTAAAGAATCGAATCCAGGACTTCTAAATCAGTAGTCTCACTAATAACTAGCTATCTAAAGACTTTCTTATGTATGTATGATAATGAAACGATCCATAGAGTAAAATAGCATTTAAGCCTCAATGTTCAACAAAACGCTTTTAATAACGCAATATTAATATAACAAGCCTGTGTACAGAGCGCTTATGAACACTAAAAGTGGTGTGGATTAGCGAAAAAGCTGCGAAACTTGTTAATTATTACAGCAGACGAACTTGTCTAATCTCAGCGGTATCGAGGATATCGGAGTTCCCCGGATGTGTGTGTTAGTGATTCGGTTTTTGCGTTGAACTTCCTCTTGTTCCTGCGAGTAACGGTCATAATACGGTAGTAAATATCGATGCCGCAAACTGTAATGTGTTAATAATTAATACAAGCAAATCATAAGTAGTGTGCTCACTTAATTAACGCGGCAGTGTGATTGTTGTGTTTACTCGTATATAATTTTACGTAAAAAATAGGGACTTTTTAATACAAAATATTGTCATGAAATTATGACTTTTTTCGCCTATTTGTAGCAAGTTTATAAGTAACCTGTGACTTGTATGAGGTCAATATTTGGTCTCGGAAACGAATTTATGTTATTCAAACTGAAGTTTGTTGTGGGGTTGTAAATGTTTAGTACCTACAAATGAAGCGACGTATGCACATTCGTTACTTCACCACCAAATCATTCGGATAGCGTGGGCCGCTGCCAAACCGCAGGAACTAATCCGAGAGCTAATCGTTGAAGCCGCTAACTAAACTAAACTGCTTCTTACATCAACTTCAACTGTAATCTGCAGCCCAAATTGCATTAGCGGTTGACGGGCGATGGCAAAATGCCACTTGGTAAACTAACCGTCTTAGATCCTGAGTGTTAGATTAAATATCTAAGTATAAACTAGATTTCTTTTCAATTGTACTGGTACTAAATAAAAAAACACATTTTTATTGACATATAACGTAATGTACAGAGAATCAGTAAATTCTTAAAGAGCAACCGTGGCTTGATAACTTTTGGAGTGAAACTAAATTAAAAGATAAATGGCGGATTATAAGTACACAAGTAACAAAATAATCTACACTGTATATATATTCCTTTGTACTTTGCACATATGTACTGGTATCGTATGTAGATACGTTAAGGAAAAGATAACTCATTAGTTTCCGTGACGTGTTTCCGGAGACGACAGCCTCACTATTACTCCATGTCAAGACCATCGATACGCGTTTCATCATTTCCTTTGCTCACGTCATATGGATATCTAGTTGTACTGGAATATTATATTTTAATTATTTCGTTGAAAGGGGCAACATGAGAAGCAATATACAATGATATACGAAAGAGGCCAGTGTTAATAATGACTGTATTACTAACGAAATGATTTATTATGAAACCAAAGCATGGTAGAGTCTGAAAGGACAATTTTAGAATTTTTAGTTAGATGAATTTCCTGCCTCCATACTTAGATAATCTATCAGGAATCAATTATATTTGCTTAAGTTTCAGCTCAATGATAAAAAATAATTTGGTCTTGTCCTTGTCGAGAGTTTTCTCTTACTAAACCTCCCGTGGATTACAAAAGCGAGTTGGTGCGATATTTCTCATAAAAAAAGTTATAATTTCATGGCATCTTGTTTAGACGGTTATTAATAAATGAGGCTTCGTACCCAATCGCATTTCTCCCGGGATACATAAACAATGCGAATCAAGATTAAATTACGCCCAGTTCCACGCACGATGTATTTCTATGGAGAATATTCGTATCGTGGGAAGTCGTAATATCCAGAATTATACAATTATATTAATAGTTCTTGTTATATACATAATCTTATTATATACATAATCATACAAACTTAATATTGTATTATTAATATTATAGGTATACATAATTATAACACAAGCCAAACGTAAAAAACTGCACATTCTAAATGTCTCTATAACGTTATTTAAGACGTGTTAACTCCACTACCCCATACTTGATCAGTTTGGCAGACTATGTCCTTTTTATTTTAATAGCTAAAGTGGCAGGTTTTTAACACCGAAACGATGACGATTATCATCATAATAATGATGTTAATTGCAAGCGTTATTTAAGTATTTCAAAAACCAAATAAATATTATCGCACAAAACTCGCCCCCACCACCTCATGGGTTCGGTTCCTGCCCAGAATAAATATTTGTGTGATGAGCGGTATTCGTTGTATCTAAGTATAAAAAAATCTTCGTAAGTATATATTTCAATGTAAAATACATATATATGAAGTTCTTTAACCGTTCGGTTACCGTAACACGAGCAGTATAGACGCTTAGTTTGCGATCAGATGACCTTGGTTGAACATGTTCCAAGATATCATTATCATTTTTTTTTATTGGAGATTTCTCGCAACGCTCCATTTTCAATGGGAACAGTTTGATCAGTGAGCGTAATAAATCTCGTCATATAGCTTAAATAGGTTTCTTCTCTCGGCGACAGTGCGAGCCACTTGTGTTATGAGATATTAAAATTTCCACTGCGATCTCGGCTTTACGACTCGTTCGAACATGCTCGCGAGTAATTCTGCGGTAAAATTTACGACAGTGCGAATACGTAAACGTTCTGTTACGTTGCATTTACGTTTTGTATGTTTTCACGCACGTAGTTACAAACGTTGAATGTTCGAATAAAATCTTGACGAATTGTTTGTTTCCTTTGCGCACATAACTTTTTACTTTTGATTCAATCTTAAGGTGGTATGTTCAGCGCATTTCAGTGGTATTTGTACCTTTCTGTTCAAATCGCGTACATATTATCTAAATTAATGAAAAACAATAAAACTTAATGCGTAAAAATAAACGTAAAAAGATTTTAATGAGACTTGAAATTATTATCTATTTTATTTAGTTTGTAAGTATAAATTCAAGAAGATTCGTTCAAGAAGTTAAAACTGTAGTACGATAATAATAAGAATAATATAAATTATTACATAAAAAATAATTTGCAGAATTTTTACAAACAATTGTAAAAGCAATCCCAGGATTTATGCTATAAAACTATTAAGCTTGTTAAGCTTCCTTCGGCCAAACAGTAAATGACATTATATGTATGTAGGTAAATGCGCTTAGCATATAATCATGAATCCACGTGTGTTCAATGACGCCATATACATTCGTATATGTAAATATACTTTCGAGTACAACATCAAGAGATGTAGTTCTCAAAACAAACTTATCGTAACATAACATACAATGCGCCTATCTTAAATTTAAGACGACACTCGGCAACCATATAAAAACACTCCCTAATGAAAACAATCAAAATTCGTCAAAATAATCATGCAAGAGATATTTCAATTGTGGTTAAATAAACAAGATACGGCGTCGTTGGCGGTTCCCCGGCAACCTGAACACTGCGTTAATTAAATATTGAATCGCGGAGAAAGCAAAGCTCGAAACAATAAAACTTGTAATAATTAATTTTATTCAAGCCTCACAACTTGGGAAAGCAATTAGGGGACGACACTCCGGCAATATTATTAGATATTTACATAATCAGTGGCAATTTACTCCTCATTAAATTGGACAGAGCGAAATAACAGACAGGACGTATAAAGAAAATAACGCACGATATTAGCATATTTTATTATTATAATTAAATGGAAAGTGATTTATTTAATTTTAGTTTTTTTTTATTTTTGATATTAAAATCGTTTCTTGACCTATGTGGATTAAGTGGAACGTAAAAAAAAAATTAAACGCTCATCAAAGTTTTTCTTTACCCACGTCACGTCATCCGTCATCTGAGCGTTAATAATGGCCCATTAAAACACTTTAGCAGCCACGTTCATTTCAGACTGTTAAAGTGCTTTAATATCGTTTAACGTTCAACACGTCAGTTATTTCTTGAACGTTTTATATATTTTAACATAAAAGTGCTGCAAAATGCGTTTTAAGCGCTTTTGAACCTGATACGGTTACAGATTGTAAACAATCTATAAAAATTAACGAACAGCAAGTGGCACTTATATTTTTATGAATTATGATTTCTTCTTCAGATCACTAAATAGCAAGCTTAACTTTGTTACATCTGTTAACTTAAATGTAGCAATGTTAAACACTAATTGGGAGTTCAAAAATTTAATAAACTTTTAACTTATTAATGTACGATTAACGAAAATATTGATTGATTGATGATATTGATTGATTTTTAAACAGGTCATACATTTCAAATGTTCAGTCTAATTATATGACAGAACCTTTACATCTACTTGTACACCATAAGATCACGCCTATAATTCCCGAATAGGTAGGCAGAGGAGTGTAGTTCACTTCCATGTTTCACCAGTTACGTTTACGTTCCACTACGGAGTAATCAGTAAGTCTATTACCATGCATTACTCCTACAAAAACTAAGTTAGAAAAATTCAATAGTGTCCGACTCGGCATTTGAACACAGGACAGTTTCAACAGTCACGTTTGCAACGAACACGGCCAATGACGCAATCAATCGTAACGACAACTAAATAGAATATGAACTGAACTGCTATAGGAACTTATTTTAAACTTCTAACTCAAGTTTCAGAATAGAGAAAGAAGTATACCATAAGGGATTTTGTTAAAACGTAACGTAACTTTAAGCCTGTAATCCTCGAACGGGTAGGCAGAGGGATGCAGCACATTCCCGCGATTCACCTGTTACGTTTACGTCCTACTATGTAATAGGTGGTGAGCCTATTGCCATGCATCGGACACATATCCAGACTCCGAACAACTACTAGAAAATCTAAATTAGAAAATGTTGTAATGTTCGGTTTTGATTTTGTTCACTAGCAAACCAACCTTTTTCCAAAAAGCAAATCTCACGGCGAGATAATAAAAAAAAAAATATTTTCTGCAAACATTCAGTGTGAAGTTTGTAATTTGATTAATTGTTATTCGCAGAATCCGTCACGATCTCATGACTCGGGGTGATTGCTTCACCGAGAAAGAAGCCGACTACGCTCTGGACGAGGCGCCGATTGTTCAGAAGGGGGGATACAACATGATTGATTACAAACAATTCTGCACGAAGCTCTGTGGTCTCAGGAAGACCGACAAAACAATACTCCAAACCAAATAAAAAAAATGAAACCGACAAGACACGAAAGTGACTTTCAACACCGACGTATAATTTTATTTTAATAATCATAACTTATATAATTGTATAGTGACAAATCTACAATACAGATTGTATTACCACTTACTTGATAATATTTTTTTTACATTGTAAAATTGCAATTGCGTTGTAAATATATAAATAGTTATTTCAA